>JAJEJO010001874.1:155417-187132 GCA_020662805.1 Glaucomys volans
TCCTTTCCTTTCCTTTCCTTTCCTTTCCTTTCCTTTCCTTTCCTTTCTTTTCCTTCCTTTCCTTTTCCTTTTCCTTTCTTTTTCTTTTTCATTACAGGGGATTTGACCCAGGGATGCTTAACCACTGAGTCACATCCCCAGCCTGTTTTTCATTCTTTTTATTTTGAGATAGGGTCTTGCTAAGCTGCTTAGGGCCTCACTAACTTGCTGAGGCTGGCTTTGAACTTGCAATCCTCCTGCCTCAACCTCCTGAGCCCCTGGGATGTCGGGATGCACCACCATGCCCAGCTCTGCCTGAGTTTTAAAGGCATCTTGCCTGCTGGTGCTGAGAGAGGGGCTGTGCTGGCAGTGAGGAGCCCCAGGCCCTGGTCTGTGTTGCTAGAAGGATCCTTAGGACCCCCTCAAGAAAGGGCTATAGAAGTGCAAATTATTAGTAGACATTTTTCCAGCGATGTTGACTTAAAACTTCATTGGCAGCCGATGAAATGCTGGGGGCCTCTTGCATTTGCTTGGGCTTCTCCCTCTCGACAGAGGACCACACCAAACATTAGATGTTAGAAAACTCAGGATATTTGCATTTTTTTGTTTTTATGGGTCAAGTGAGGGAACCCTGGTTTTGAGGGAAAGGTGAACTTTTTTGAACTGGTGGGGAACAAGATAAATGAAACCCTGCCTCCCTTTCTTTTTTCTTTTTTTTTTTTTTGAGTTTATATTTAAAGATAAAAGTGCCCTATTAATATGCAGATTTGGATATCCATTTGCAAAGAACTGAGTTATTTCTGATGCTGTATGGGAATCCTTTTTTGTATTTGTATCTTTGGGGGGGAAGGTCCAGCTGCCTCTTCTGAGATCGCCCATAACTCTTCAGATGTCAACAAATCATTGAAAGGTGTCAGAATGAGGGAAATGAAAGATAATTATTCCAGCCGTGGAGAGCTACTTTGAAAGTGAATAGAATCTGTCAGATCGTCTTTTGAACACAGCAGTGGGCTGCTTGTCTGGGACATATTAAATGGATATATCTAGAGCCCAGTGCAGTTGTTTGAGATGGCGGTAATCAGCTTAAGTTGGTTTTGGTGGAAGGGGAAAAAAGGCACTAGAAACAGGGCAATTACTGAGTTGTGGAGCAGCCGCCCTGATATGGTGACGCAGGGATTTCTATTCAGTTCTCAAAAAAATGGAATCCTACATTCTTTGTGAATGAATAAAGAGCAAAGTCCATAAGGACCTGGCAATTTCCAGATGAGGTAGGTAGCAGGGCAGCCTTTGAGGGGATCCTTGTGGCCTGAGTGTGTGCACAGGTCACACTTGGGAGAGGGGACTCTTCAGTCTCCTCCAAGGAACCCGACCAGCATCAGAGGACAGGAGACCTCTGGGCTGGATGCCGTGGGGGGTGATGTGTTGCTGGGCCTCCCTTCCCCCAACCTTGTGCCCAGACTTCTAGTGGTCTTTCTGATCAAGGCTGTGCATGAGGCCCTCATGATGGACAACTGTCCCCCACACCAGGTCGCAAACCCCATAGTTCTTCTGCAACTGGCATACCTGTTGTCATGGTCTATGTTAAGTAATCTGTAAGGTAAGTAACAATTTGTTCCCAGGTGGGCATTTCTTCATTTGTCAAGGTAGTGGGAGTCTGGTGGCCTGGGCGGGCATGGGAGAACAGGGCAAAGCCTGCACTTCAGGTTCTAGGCACTTGGCTTGCTGGCTGGGTGGCTTTGCACTCTGTGTGCACTCTGGGTGGCTCGGGTCTCCATGACTCCGGGCTACAGATTCTTGTCTGCCACCAAGGCTAAAAAAAAGAAAGAGTTGCCCTGCCCACCTCTCCTCTCCTATTTGGGTTAATTCAAGCAGCCTTCTTACCAGTGGTGGACGTGTATTCCACTCTGGTGGTGCTGCAAGGCCTGGTTGTATCTAAAGTCAAGTCCCGAGTGTCCCTCCCCTGGACCTCCCTGTCTTCTTCCTAGTGTTTGATACTTTTATGTATAGAAAGTCTGCCCCAAACAGGCAACTCTGCAGGACAAGAGTCCCTGCCCCTCTGCTGTGCTTCCACAAAAACCATACTGCTCCTGTCACAGTTTTGGCCAGGGACTATCACTTCTTGCCATAAATGGTGACCACTGTCCCAGGCAGAAGCACTTTCCTAGAGTTCCAGAGGTTAGACGAAGAGGTTTATCCTATTTCCCCTGCTTTGCCAGCACAGAGTCTTTCAAAGTGTCTTTGAAAGTGTCTTGTCTTTGAAAGTGTTATTGTCTTTCAAAGTGGGGTCGGATGGGGGGCAATATAAATTTTTTCTGATTTAACACCTGTGGATTCAGAATTAATTCTTCTACACACTTTTTTGTCCCCCCAGCATTGGGAATGGAACCCAGAGCTTCACGCATTGCTAGGCAAGAGCACTGCCACTGAGCGACCTCCCCTGCTTCTTTCACAGACATTTTTGAGTTCTACGGCAGCCCAGAGACATTGGCCCTACCCCATTAGATGCAGGATGTGATTGGTTGACTCACGGACTCATTGACACTAGTTGCATCTGTCCCTAGGGTGACATCATGTGAATGAGGGAATCTCTTCATCAGGGTACTGGGCTTTGCTCTGAGCATTTAGAGCCTTTTAAGTGTCATACATGAGTTTGTTTACATGGCCGCTCCGGGCACATATTGTTCGTTCTCTGGCAAATGTCACCCAGTGGTCAGTTTCAGATCCATAAAAATGTGGCCAGAAGCAAGGACATGGGCCTGCACTGCCCCTGGGGCCACTGTGTCCAGGCACAGGAGCGAGGACAGGGTCATGAGGGAGGGTGTCTGCCTGGGTCGCCCCTCTCTGCTCTGAGGCCAGAGAGGAGCAGATGTCTTCCATTAGAAAAAGGGACACAGGAAGGCCCAGTCCTCTCAGCTGCACATGGACTGGGGAGGGGTCTGAGCCCCTGTCCCCAGGGCACTACACTCTGCTGGTGGTTGAGACCTTCACACAAGGCCAAAGGTGTGTGTCTGTGTCCCCTCTGCACCCAGAACATATAAGGAAGACTGATCTAAGAGCCTGAGTTCTAATTCCACTCTCACTTTTCTAGCTCTGTGATCTTGGGCAAGTCACTCAATTTCTCTGAGCCTCAGTCTCTTCTATATACAGACTAGTGATAATAAGATATGCTTTGCCTTATATGTTATTCAAAATAGCATGTGCTAAAGTAGTTCATAAAAGGTAAACAATGGTAGGTAGATTAAAGCATTTGTACCACAAATAAAGAAAATGAACAAAAATGATTAGTTGGGTCCTCCTTGCTCTTAGTTATATTTATTAGCTATGGGAAAAATATCATGTGCTTCCTAGATCACAAATACCATTGCATTTTAATCTCAGAAAATGCATCCAAGTTTTCCCTGGCCAGGTGGGTCCTCTACACCTGTTCAATGAGAGGACAGTCATAGTCACTTCAGGGCCTCTAGGATCAATGCTGACCAGTCAGAAGTGGGAGAGTCTCTTCTCCAGGACTTATTGGTTAGTAGAGGTGCCAGTCATGGCCTGCTACCCACAGCCCCATAATAGACTTAAATGACCACCAACTTCACCACTTGCTAATAATTTTTTTTATTTTTAAAAAGTCACAGATGGACATAATACCTTGATTTTATTTATTCATTTGTTTGTTTATTTTTATGTGGTGCTGAGGATCTAACCAAGGACCTCACAAGCGCTAGGCAAGCACTCTACCAATGAGCCACAATCCCAGCCCACACTTAATAATTTCTGACAAGTTTTTCTAACTTGAAAAGACCAGTGGGAAGCGCTGGGGGTACGGCTCAGTGGTCGAGCGCTTGCCCAGCATGCCCGAGAGGTTTGATTCCCAGCACTGCAAAAATAAATAAATAAATAAAAAGATGCATGGTCCCTCTTACTTGCCTTGTGGAACTGAAAGAGTGCAAGGATTAGTCAAATCAGGTGGACGAAGCCCCCCGAAAGGCACCTGGGGCTCAGGTTCGGTGCACAGTGAGGGCCTTGAACAAGTTACAGGAACGAAGCAGGAGTGGGGTGGCCCCGGTGGGAACCCGGAACACCTGCCCGGTGCCTCCAGCCTTCTGTGCCTGTCTACCCAGACAGTAAGCCCCTCTGACTTCAGTGGGTTTCTATCCAGGGTTGCTTTCCTGTCAAATACCACCCTGAAGGGAGCAGGTGGGGATCCCTGGCGGCCATCGGGGCACAAAGGCATGAGGCAGAAGCAAGGTAGGGAGTGGGCAGGAGTGTCTGATCACCAAACCCAGCACCTGCTTTACCACCAACAGCACAGGGGGACCTGCCTGCTGGACGGGAGACACCCTCCCTTGGGTCACCGTCACTGGGGGCTGCCTCAGGGCACAGCAGCTACTTTTCTCTGTAGATTTAATGATCTCTGTAAATCTAAGGACACATGTTGGTCAAACGAGTGCCTGTCCCTGCCTCAGTATTTGGGAGGGAATTTGTTTTTGTTCTAGGTGTATTGGAAATGCATATCTGGAGTGTGGGTACATGGAGTCACCTTCAAATCCCTTTTTTTGGAGGAGTGAGAGGTACCAGGGATCGAACTCAGGGGCATTTTGAACACTGAGCCACATCCCAACCCTATTTTGTATTTTATTTAGAGCCAGGATCTCACAGTTGCTTAGCGCCTCGTTTTTGCTGAGGCTGGCTTTGAACTCTCCATCCTCCTGCCTCAGCCTCCCAAGCTGCTGGGATTACAGGCGTGCACCACCACTCCCAGCCCTTCAAATCCTTTGTCAGTGGAGTAACCCACAGCCCCACCTGGCTGATGGACTGTCTGTGTGTCCCCAGAAATGCAGACCGCATAGTGTCCTCCCTTCTGTGTGAAGGGCCAGGGGTGGATAAACAAATTAGTTATGATGATAATAACTCTCATTATTATAGCAGCAAAAATAACAATGGCTAGATTCATGGTGCTTGAATTCACGACACATACCCAGTACATGGTAGATACTAGGCTTTGTGTTCAGTGCTTTATATCAACTCTGTGAGGTAGATAATACGATTATCCCCATTTTACACAGAAAGAAACAGGCCCAGAGACACTAGCTAGCAAAGTCCCACGGTTGGTAAGTGGCCGAGGTAGCCAGTCTGACTCCAGGCTCTGGAGCACTGCATTTCCTGGCTTGAAGGATTGACAATGAATACCCACAAATCATTAGTACTCTGCAAGTGGGATGATCGAGTCATCCAGTTCCTTTCGATTATATTTTTAGCTGCAGATTTATTGTGGCACAGTGAGTGCCTTAGGGCCAGGGCTTCTTTTTCCTCTTTGGCTGTGCCTCCCTCAGCCTTGGCATCAACCCTTCTCACAGCGGGCATCCAGGAAGTTCTGCTGGCCAACTCTCCTTCCCTTCTCCCTTATAAAGCTCATGTGCCCTATGCCAAGCAATATCAGCAGCCCAACAACGAACAGTGACTAGGAAACATATATTTTTTTTTTTTACTTCATATTACTTTTTGAAGTGTGAAATGATTATGTGCTTTTGGTCTAAAACATGTAAATGATACCAGAGGACATGCTGTAAAAATGAAAAGTCCTTCTTTTTCCATCTTCTGGATGACTTGGTGTGCTTTCTTCTAGATAATTTTATTTATGGATGGATGATAGATGTAGATATAGACATGTACAGAACATGGTGTACACACAACTCCCCATCATTCTTTTTATTGATTGCACCATAGATTATTCAACCAGTCCCCTATTGTTGGGCATTTAGGTTAACTCCAATTTTTAATTTTTGCAAATAATATTATAACCAACCCCCTTGTGCATATGTTCTTGCACACTTGAAGGACTAGTTCAGTAGGATATAGTTTCAAAAGGGGAATTTCTGGGCAACGAGGAAAAAACATCCTCTATTGATAGGCATATAGGTTAGCCCCAGCTTCTCACTTCTGCAGTTGTTACGATGAACTCCCATTACACATGTTCTTTGAACACTTGAAGGAGTAGCCCAGCAAGTTTGGTTCCAGAAGTGTAATTTCTGGGTCATTTTACATGTTGATAGTGATGATCAAATTACTCTCAAAAATGGTTGTTCCCACCCACATTGCCACCAATAGTATATGAGAAGTCTCGACTCTGCTCTCTCATTCCAAAGGGTCTTTCTAAGTTGAATTGCATTCTTTCATATCCTTAGCTGAACTCCTTGTAGGTTCCGGATTCCTCAGCATCAATTTGCATGGTTGATTGTTACCTGGGGTGCAGTTTCCTACCAAAATTAAATAGGATTCATGGAAATAATGCCAATTATATAATAGCTTTCATATTTACACATTAAAAACAAAATCAAAATGTCAAATAACCTAAGAAAATAGAGGTGGAGATTCATGCATATGTATTGAAGATTTTATATACAAAGATCTAAAGTCTGGAATTTTTTCCAAATGGAAGTTTCCATTAGCTTTAATATTCTGGGAACACTTTAAATTTCTACTGAAAATATCTGCAGCAGTCACTTAGATGGTACTCGAAGCCATCATCTCCTGCCAAATTGATTTACATACCTGTTACAAAGTGTGGACAGTAAAGGGTTCAGAACTCAATTTAGAGTTGGCTAATTTGGGCATTCGTGTCATAATTACAAACAACTCTTCCCCAGGTTTTGAGTCTGGATTGTGTCAATTAACTGAGAAAAATCAGCTTTTATTAATTTCTTTTTTTTTTTTGGTACTGGGGCTTTTACTCAGGAGCACTTAACCACTGAGTCACGTCCCCAGCCCTTTTTTGTATTTAATTTAGAGACAGGATCTCACTGAGTTGCTTAGTACCTTGCTAATTTGCTGAGACTGGCTTTGATCTTGTGATCCTCCTGCCTCAGCCTCCCAAGCTGAGCTCTTATTAATTTCAACTACACAACTTCATTTCTAGAAAACAACCCACTCTAACAGCAAAGATTATGCTTAAATTAATTGTGAGCAATTAAAATCTTGGGATGATTTGGAATTAAAGGAAATAAACCATCTTAAGTCATCAAGCCATGCCTATGACTTTATACCTAAGACATGGCAATTGTGCATGTGGTTTCTCTCCCCCTTTTTAAAATATTGCCTATTAGGAATAACTTAATAGACAATTTTGGCCAGCATCATACTGCATGAAGGAAGTTCAATCTTACAAATAGAAGAAAGGACAAACCAAGAAAGGACAAGTTTCTAATCCAACCTTGCCAAATATAGTGGTTTAGGCTAAATTTTAACAATGTTAATAAATGCTACTATTATCAAGGGTTAATGTGCATTTAAATGAATGATTTGTGCCTGGTTAAGTGGCTTCCTGCCAAAGTTCCAGGAGTTATGGAATCGATGTTACTGTACGTGCTATCATTATGGTTATAGCCACCATTTATTAAGCCCTTGCCATTTGCCAGGGTTTGTAAGGTGTTTATCACCTACTTTCCAAATACATGAAAAGAAAATGCTATATCCTTTTACAACCAGGGGTAGCTGCTGAACAGTGAATTTGCCTGAGATGATAAGACCAGCATGTCCCTGTTGGAATTCGGCCATCCTCCCTCTATCCCCATCCACACTGGGGTGGCTCTGGCTACAAAATGGTCTGATGACTTTTGAGTTCAGAAAGCATTTAGAGATTTCATTTTATTAGACATTCTACGTACAGACTGCTTCATGCACAGGGGTGCGTCTGGGTTTCTTGCTCTAAAAACACAAAACAATATAAACGAGAGTCAGAATAGGTAGAACGGTGAAGCCGAGCCAGCTTTTGGGTCTGCACATCATATCTCCATTTCTGTTGTGAAATTTTCCCACCAAACAGCAACACAAATGTCTTGGTAGGAGAGACTGAACTGGGTCTTTTCCGGAGAATGACACTTCTTCCATTGAAATGGCCTCTTTCTTGGACAGAGTGATGAGGAGTGTGTGTGTGTGTGTGTGTGTGTGTGTGTACTTGTTTGCCTTGTGAAGCGGGCATTCAGGTGGCGCAAGGCTGTGAGTGACTTGTTCGGCTATTTGTGAAGAAACTGGCAAACGCGGGCCTTCTCCCTGGCAGGGAGGAGAAAGGGCTGCTTGTTTCTAAAATATCAGCAGAAAAGCGGGTGCAGGTGGGGGCTCCATCAGTGACACGCTGTTGGAAGCGAGGCCTGCAGGTGCTGCCTCTGGAACATGGACGTGTGCTTCCTGGGTCCGGTGCGGGAGAAAGAGGACTGCCAATCCCCAGATAGAACTGCACTGTTGTCCCAAGGGTGAATGAAAAAGATGTTTCAGTGCTGTGGACGGATCTGGATGGTTTGCCACGGAGGACAAAAAGTCTCCTATAAAATTCCATTTACATAGTCCTATCTCACTTGGGCTTTTGGTGACCAGATTCAATTGTGCTGGTGTCCCCTGTGCAGTGTGATATCATAGCTTCAGAGGAAGGCTTTATTTAGAGGTCACACTAGTTTGTCCTGGGGATGTAGTCATTTTTTGTGTCACGGACAATGTTTTACTGTGGAGATATGAGCCAGATGGCTCAGCCACTTGCAGTCCTGAGCTAAACAGTGTCTGTATTGTTGGTGAATAAACAGAATCTATTATCGCTGCTCATGAAACTCTAGTGCCCACCACTGTTTAGAAATGAAGTATTTAATAAATTGTTAGGTCTTGCTTAAAGAATCTGTAAAACAACATCTCAGAAGGATGCAGGCCTCTGAAATAGAAATTGGAATGTGCTCTTAAAAACAACAGCCACCTTCTCCCCGACTTTCTTCCCTCCCTGCCCCCTCCATTCCAAGGCCATTCACTTACAGTAGTGAAGGGGCCGATTTTGTTTCTTTCCCACCGCAATCCATATGCTAATATGATCTGTAATCCTTGCGCTGTGCTTCCAGGGAACAACGTGACACTTGTGATCAGCCTCCTCCAACTTTCTCACCCTCTCCGAACCAGGCCACCTATCTGTCAACCCCAAGTGGCACAGTGGAGCCTTACAGGGTAGTGTGTGTGGCGCGGAAATGCACTTTGGGGATTTGCTTCCTCCCTCCTGCCTGAGATTATTCCTGATGCTCTGAATAGGAGACGCAGTGTCTGGGGAGGTCCTCTTACATGTGGCTTGGCCTTGCTCAGTGGGGGACGCTGCCCACTTACCCCAAAGGACGACAACAACCACACAGCAACCTGGAAGTGCTGCGAAATATTTGTCCCTTTGAAGAATGAGTTTAAAGTGTCACTTTCTTAGCATTTGCCATTATTTGCTTCTTCTCTCTCTCTCTCTCTGGCATGCATCTTGTCTTTCTAAATGAAGCACACTTTTCCATTTAACTTCGCCCAGCTGTGGCTGGGTCTATTGCAATGTCAGAAGTATTCGTTTCCTGCTTTAATTGCAGCCAAAGCCAACCTTGACTGGCAAGGAGAAAGCCACTGACAGGTTTGGGCTGTGTCCAGACCTCCTCAGACTTTCTGTCAGCCAACTGTTTGACAGTCTATGCAAATGCATGCAAATGCAGGGACACTGGCCTAACACCTGCAGAAAGTGACCATCCCCACTCAGGCTTGGCCTCCCCTGTAACTGGGGGTTTTGAAATGCTGCTTGGTCGCTTTCTGTCAGTTTATTATGCATTTGTCAGCAGAACGTTGGGCTGATAAAAACACTCCTCTTTGTCCTGAAGAGCCGCAGAGCTCCATGTGGAGCCGCAAGTGCCAGGGATAGTGGGATGGCTCCTGGCCAGCTCTTGTGAATCCTCCCCTCTGTCCCCAGGACCCGAGTGGCAGTCTCCGAAATCTTGTGGGCTTGCCCACATGGAGGAAGGCCTTCTGTTTCCCTGGGTGTAAAGACATAATGTTGGTGGTAGGGCAACAGAGTGAAAGGCCGGCTCTCTCTGGCAGCTGGAACTTGGCGACTTTGAGGAATAATGTGTCCTGGATTTCAAAAAGCCAAAGCGAAATCTGCCCGGGCTGTCAGAATTGGGAAGGGGGAGAGGGCCTGCCACCTCGAGTGGGAATCGGAAGGCCAGCCTCACACACCACCTCCAGACTGTGGGAAGACAGCCAGGTGGTGGACTCTTGCCGCCACTTGCTGCCCGGCCATTCCGGCTCCCATCTGCTCTGGCCCTCGCCGGCCTCTCGCATCCTCTCTCTGAGATGCTGGGAGCAGCCGGTCAGCTGTTACTTCAAAGTTTTGTGTGAGGCTGCAAAGCTCTGAGTTTAGCGTTTCTGAAGGTAAGGCAGGTGACCTAACCATCATGGCCCCAGGGCTGAGGGCTGGAGAAGGAGACCTGGATTCGAGGGCCTTCCTGCAGCCACTGTGAGGGAGAAATGAGGCAAGGACACTGTGGGCTGACATCCTATGGGGTCCTTAAATGGGGACCATGGGAACTGGGGAAAGTGGTCCACACTTCTGTGCAGCTAGCTGTGTTTGGTTCTCCAGAGCAGGAGTCATTTGGGGGACGGAGTCCAAAACAGAACCTCCAAAAACCCATCCTCTCCATGGACAGGTTGCAAAGGATCTTGAAATGCAGGTGGTTTCTTGGGTGTTTTTGGACACCTGAACATACACGACTTATGCACAGGACCACGACGGCATCCGGGGCATAGATCTGAACCAGCTCTAGCAACCTCTGGGGAGTAAGCAGGTGTTTCTTATAACAGCTGAGGACTGGGGGTGCTGCTCAGGGTACAGCAGTTGCCCAGCATGTGCAAGGACTGGGTTCCATCCCCAACACCACACACACACACACACACACACACACACACACACACAGAAAAACCTATTTAACAAATGTAAGTGTAGACTACTTATCTATGTCATTTTATTTCAAGATAGGTGTGAATTTTTTTTTTTTTTTTTGCCTAAAAAGATCATTTTGCGGTTCACAAACTTAGATGATCTGCCCACTCTTTCTTAAATATCACAAAAAGTGAAACATCACAGTGAGGACTCTAGAAGGTTTGGCCATCCAGACTTCTCCCTCTCCAGAAGGAAAAGATGTAAGTCTGCGCTCCCTCAAAGCTGCCGCTCTGGGGCCTGGTGAAATCTGTGTGTGCAAGCACCCCTTGGATAGCCTTGTGACCAGACACACAATCATCAAAAGCCTGGGCTTCCTAACTGTTGAAAAACATGGCATTTTGTACCAGCACAATGACAGTGCCAAGTGCTTCTAGAATCACTGGCTCTTCCAAATATTGATTGACTGATGAGGGGCAAGAGGGAAACTGAGCACAGAGTGCACACAAGGTGCCTGCTGAGTAACCAGTGATGGGCGCCTGATGTTTTGATGAAACTGAGGCCCGGAGCTGTAGACGAGAACTCACTCAGGTCCGCAGAGTAGATCAAGCTCATTGTGAGCAACAGGACACATAAGTCCAGTTCCCAGTCGGTCCACCTGCTTCTAATTAACTAAATCACATGGAAAGTGCAATAAGAAAAACTCTTGATGGGACCAACTATCCACAGAGAAGGGGGTGGGGCTATCTGCATACAGATAATAAAGGTGATTTGAATTAGAAATATAGGAGGTTTCCCAAAGGGATGGAGATGGGGACAGAGTCCTCCGTTCCTCTGAATATCCATGAGACCCATATTGTTCATGGTTGTCATAACATCAGCAAGGAACGAAAGTCGGAATGTCACCGGCCAAAGATGTGGGTGAGTTTCCCCACCCCACTGCCTAGCATAAAGGTGCTAGACCCCATTCCTCTGCCCAGTGCCAAGGCAAGTTCCAGGGACACCCGTTTTGTTTTATAGATTGGAAAGAGTTTCATCATGCTGGCTGTAATTCAAAATGTACGGGCATCTCTTATTTAAATGAGCCCACTCTTTGCCTTAAAAGAGAGAGAGAGAGAGAGAGAGAGAGAGAGGCTAGAGCAAAGTAAAATGCTACATGAGACTGCTTCATTTCTCTCCTGCTTGTTCTCTTTCCTTCTTTTAAAAAATAAACTTTAGAGCCCAAGGTAGCTGTATTTAAGCAGCTTTAAAGTCCTTTCAGGGCTGTGCGCGGGGTTGTGGTCACTCAGGCAGCAGTAACTTTGAAAAAATGACCCGTCTACACCCAAACAATAACAGAATCCCCCTTTTTATGTTGGAAACGCCCACGGCTTTCTGTGTATGTGCAGACTCCCCACGTAGATGCAACTGTTTGACCAGCCTTCTACTGAACAACTTAATTAAGCAAAAGAAAACGTGTCAGTTTCTGCCAACCTCACAAAAACAGAGCTGTGGGGGTAAAAAGGGTCGGCCGAATTAACCCACATTCCTGAACGGGTTCACTAAAGCGAGGCCTGGCTTTGCGGCAATGCCAAGGGGAGCCGCGCGCTGGATTGCCATTCAGATTTATCAAGACATATTGTTCGGTAGATCATACTGAACACAATTAAAGCTGCAGTACCTCGGGGGGCTGCAGTTCGGGTGTGAGCTTAGCTTAACTTAAGAGAAAAAACCTTGTCACGACACCGTGCCCACCATTGACACTTTGCACAGTGACGGAGACAAAACAGTTTTCTCCGACCATATGAAAACAGCAAGTTGTTTTTAGTTTTTTCCCCTCGTTCGCATCCCCGCCCTCCCTCGAACCCCCCTTTCACTTCTCGATGAAAGCACATTTTTTTTTTTTTTTTTTTTTTTGGTCCCCAGGGCGGGGAAGGGTTTCTGCCTAAGCCCTTCTCTGGAAGCTGGGAAAGCATAGGCCCAGGAATCCTGCTTCCTGGCCAATTAAATTTAGTTGTCGCTCCCCCAACCCGCCCCAACCCCAGGCTTCGGTTTTGATTTTGCCTCCTTTATGTGCAGCCAGCTTAGCGCCCAGCCCTGCCCCGCCCCCACCCTCTTCCCACCATCGGAGCCTCCTGTGGTCACCAGAGAAGCAGGGGCTTTCAGTGGCAGCCCCCGGGGAACTTGGAGAGGTTGCCCGTTCATTGGGGAAGAATTGGATCTGCACCAGTTTGGTGCTGAGGCCATGAGATTGTGATGTTTGCATTTCCACTTATTCATTTTCCCTCCCTTTCTCTCAGTCCATCACTCTCGGTGTATGTGTGTAACGGTCTGGATAGAATTATCCGATGTAGGAAGCATCCTATGGTTAGAATGACTTTGACCTACAATTCCAGGCTGGGGAGGCAGACCCAAGCCAACCTTTAGCTGCCTAATTTTGCAGGGAAGTAGCTCTACCTGTGTTACCTGTTTTTACAGGTTGGTGGCCTCCAAATCACACATCAGAGAGAAATGGGCTCTTCCATCTGGCAGAAGGTGAAGCACGAAGCATCTATCTATGGGTTCAACCAGGGGTTCTATCTTTCTGAGCCCCTTGCTGTGCAAGGAATCATTTGATTAAGATGCATTTAAACTTGATAGGTCCTGCAGGTGTTTTTGGGGGGTGTGAATTTGCAATGAAAAACTCAAACATGGCTCTGTTATCCCTTCACACAGGCAGTTTTTATTTGCCCTGTCTCTTGGGGGGAAAACCAATGTGGAACTCTGGCAAAATACAGTGTGCAAAATATAGCCAGTACTGAGATGTGGGAGAGACAGACAAGTGAGGGGACTTGGTGGAATTGTGACTTAGAGAATTGATAGACACAGTAGGGAGTACAGTATGGGCTGCAGATGTCCATGCTTTGCAGATGTGCCAGAATGCTAAAGTTGCTCTGACTTCTTCGGGCTTCTCTCTTACGCTTGTGACACCTACAGAAAGCCAGTCCTCTGAGAGGGGACTTGAAAAATGCAGAAATGTACTACCAACTGACTGAAACCCATGCAAAATGAGCATAAAGCAGAGAACATCTGTGAAGAGATGTGACCTGGAGTTTCAGAGGCAATTATCTGGATAGCTTATCTCAGAGAATGATTTTGTCCTAAGTGTGCAAAGGTTACAGTCTGAAGCCATCCAGACTCAAAACCTGTGACAAGAATGGCTTATCTTTTGAAGGGCTCTTTATTATCTATAGAAAACCGTCCAAATGCTTCAGTGGAGAAAGATCTGGAATTGGTCTGTATTTCTAATCTTTTTTTTTCCCAATTAAGTCAGACTTTGCCTTCTGGTCTGAAGGGTCAAGCTTGTCTGGTTGGCACCTGCTGCCAACTATAGCCATTCAGTCGAATGTGCCCCCTAGAGGTCCCTGCAATGTCCAGAAGTGGTTCTTCTGGGACCTGATGGAAAATCTGAGCCAAGAGCTTTAAGGAGGCAGAATGCTCCAAGGATGTGCCCTCTCCTTTGGGGGCAGGTACACAAGTCAACAGGGCCCTTCACCCTACACAGTCTCCCTCACTCCCTTTGCTATAGGCTTCCTGCTATCTCAGATGCTTGACTGTCCCGTTCAGTCCTCATGACAGGCCAAAGGCCATTCCCTGTGCCTCTCACCACTTGGAGGCTGGCTCTAGGAGGTCAAGCCTCCTCCCTTCTCCTTCTCCGCTTTCTCCTTCTTCTGCTTGTGCTGGGACGGAACCCAGGACCTCATGCATGCTAGGCACGGGTTCTGCCACTGAGCTACAACCCTAGCTCCTCCTCTATTTCTTAACTATAATATGACTTCAGGTAAATTACTTAATCTCCCTGCACCTCAGTTAACTCATCTGTAAAACTAGGCCACTAGGAGGATCTAAGACCTTGAGGTTCAGCAAGTTAAGCAATGTAGCAATGCGGCAGGCTCAGAACTTGTCTACTGCACAGCAACTATTGTTACCACCCTGGCCCCCTTCAAACTCCCCCAGGCTGCAGCATCACTTTAAATATCACAAAACTTTCAGAAGGTGCATAGATTTGTTCGGAACTCCACCTTTTGTCGACATGGGTCATATACTCTGGAATTTCCAACTTAGCCAGAGCACCAGTCCCGGGAAAACTTCCCTTGAGCAAATTGAGGCAGGACCAAGGCCAACTAGACCCTTCTTTCTTCTTGTTGGTGCTGCATGAGGTGGGGGTTGAGGGCAAAGAGCAGAAGTTCTCAGAGCCCAGAGGGACTCAGAGATCCCCCACTTAAGACCCTCCAACTCCTTCTCTCCACAGCGAGAATGAAAGTCAGAAATGTCCAATGATTGACCCAGGTTCACACAGCAAGAACTAGGACTAACACTCTTGTTTTTACGCCCTGGGCACCACCACCCCACAGAGAGGGCAGGGTATGCAACTCAGCACTGGGCACATCCTGACACTCAAAAATCACCTTTGGTGAGCCTCAGCCTTAACCTGGTCCAGATGGGATTGCACCCAGCTCCCCAATGCAAAGAGGAACCCCACCACAGTTCTCTCCCAGATCTGTCCTTGGATGTGCTTTTGACACACAAGGACATCTAAGGGTTGTGATACTGCTGGACAATACCACAGGGGCTGTGTCACCAGCGCACACAAACACAGAGACCCCAACAACTCTCTGTGCCCCGACTCCAGGCCCCTGCGCACCTGCGCCCTGGCCTCCCCAGAGCCAGCGATTAGTGGCTCGGAGGTTTCCTAACAAGCCTGAGCTTGAAGGGAGCCTCTTGTTGGGTGAAATTTATGACCAGGCACTTCCTCAGAGAGACTTCCCACGTTGAATTGTTGAACACTTCTGACCTTACGGCCCTGAACAAGGGAAGGGTGGGCAGGGGAGGGGCGGGGAGGCGGAGACGTAGGGAGAGGGCGGTGCCACTCGGCCAGGCGATCGGAGGGGGACCCAGCGGAGCAGCCTCCCGGGAGAGCTGGGCAGTTGTGCGTGCTCCCACATTAACTCCTGATCCCCGCGGGTGCGAAGGGACCCCGCCTGGTGGAGGGGCGGACTCTGTCCCCGGGCCGGCTTGTCTCACCAGAACTCCCTCTGTGGAAAAAATGAATTGCTGAACCAGGGAGACGCGAGCTGGGTTTGTGGGTGTATAGGACCCTCCCGTGCATGGTAGCCGCCGCTTCATCTGCACATAGCATTTGGATATTCTCCTCTTCCTCAGTATCTCCCAGAAAGTCCCCAGCCCCTGGTGGGCTTGTCACTGCTACACGATCCTTTTTCTCACTTGGGGAAAAGATAGACTCACGAGTAGAATTTCTCCTTTCCCAGCTTCTCAAACTTGGCTGGGCGTTGGAATCTTCTGGAGAGTTAAAGAAAAAAAATTGTTCATGCCAGGATCCCACCCCGCAAAGAGGCTGATTTAAGGTCCAGGAGGCTTGGGCACCTGGGCCTCAGATCTCCTGGTATTCTAATGTGCAGAGAGTTGGAGACTCACTGGCTCACTGCCAGCCCGCCATGACTTTTGGAGTCTCCTCCCCAACATGGGACATTGCAAAGTGAGTTTTAACTTCAGCTTTATACTTGCAGATGGATAACTTAAGTTTTGATTAGCGACTCATCTAGCTGGGCAACTATTCACTAAAATAAAATTGAGCTAACCAGCATGTTTAAGTGGTGGTGGGGAGTGGGGTGGAGAGTGATAGATGGCAGGTTGCAGTTCTTGTAACCAACCAGCACCCTCAGATGCACCACCTGGCACCAGACTTCACCCCTGCGGTCCCCTAGTTCTTGGATAAGAGAGGTACATCCTTAACTAGGTCCCGCAAAGTGTGACTAAACTCCCTCACCAACCTCATCTTGGGTCCTGAGAGGACTCCTGCCAAACCATGGGGTTCCACATACACACTTCATCTAGAAGATGCTCCTCCAGGAATCTCCAGTGTTTATGTTAGACATCACTTCATGGCACACCCCAGACCTTCCAGAACATGTTAAATCTCTGTTACATGTGCTCCACATTCTGGTCCTTTTTCTTCATAGCCACCCTCATATAGAAATCCAGTAGAAATGACTTAATTACATAGCTAGGTGTAAGTTCAGCTTCCTGGGGACAGGGAGCCTGTCTCTCTTATCCACTGCTCCAGTTCAGTAAACATTGGTCAAATGATGGAGATGGACCACCCTTATCACTTAAAATCTGCAGGAAAGTGGATGGAACTTGAGAGCATCATGCTAAGCAAAATAAGTCAGGCTCAGAAAGTCAAGGATCCTGTGTTTTCTCTCATATGTGGAAGCTAGAGAGAAAAAGAACAAAAAGGGAGGAAGGGATCTTATGAAATTAGAAGGGAGACCAGTAGAGTAGAGGAAGGGGACTGGGGGAGTGGAAGGCGAAGTGCTGGGGAGTGATGGAAGTCTGAGCAGAGTTGCTGGGCTCAGGATGCCTAATAAAGGACAATCTAGCAAAGAATTGGACTACTGGCATTATTTTGGAGCAGGTTGACTAATTTATATTTACACATAATAAATGAACTACAAAACTGGGAGTATAAATTTTATTCATTATTCCATTTAGAATTAAGCTGACATAGACATTATTCTGTATCTACATGCAATCAGAGTCTTTTACTTCCTCTTTGGTGAAACTTTTTCATATAGATTTAAAAAAAACTGCAAACCTAAGAAAATAATACCTAAAATTTCAGATATATTTAAATCATAATTTCTTATTATTTCCTAGGAGTTCTATTTTCTGTATCTCCCAGTCATTTTTCTGGCCCTGTGAGAAAGCCTCTAGGTGCTCAGATGCATCCCTGGGACACACCGTGTGTCAAAATATGAAGGATGCTTCTTGCTTAGCTTTGTGGGTGTGGTTTAAATCTTTTATCCCAAAGCAAAGACGGAAGGACTTCCTAGATGGCGGGGATCACAGTTAGTTAAGGGTTGTTTCCTTAACTCAAGTGACCAACTTGTCTTTAATTGCCTGGGGCTGTCCTGCAACCAAAGTCCCACATCCAGGCAAACTGGGCACTCTACCCTCAGCCTGAAAGTGGGCCCTAAATGCTAGACAGTTCAGTTATCTGTGTGCTATGATGGGGAAAGAGAAAATCCAACCTTAACCTTCATATTTTTCTAATACAAAGGGGGACAAATTTCTTTTGGGGAGGTCACTTCTCATTCTGCTCTTCCTTCTTTGCTGGAGTTTGGGAAGGCAGCTTTGGGACGCCTTTCTTTCTGTAAGAAGTTGTATCTTTTCTCATTGAGGAACATGGCTGCAGATATTTTAGACAATAAAAGAAATGTACATAAGCAATTTAAAGTCACTAATGATTCCACCACCCACAGTGACGATACCATGGGGAAGATGATACAAATGAGATAATTAGCATTTGTCACAGTTTGTTGTATGTGGCACTGTTTTAAGGTATTTACACAAATTAGCACATTTAATCTCCAAAATGGCTCCCTTTTGCACATGAGGAAACTGAGGCACTGGGAGTTTAAATTTCCCAAGGCCTCCAAATTGCTGTTTGATAAGCAGGCTCATATTTAAGCTGCAGCTTGCTTCAGAATAGCAATGATGTTGCTGAGTTTCAGTTTTCAACAGTTCTTAAACCATGTCCCCTCCCAGCCCTGGCATCCTCTGGGCTACACTCAGGTGTCCTAAGGAGAAAGCCGTGAAAATGGTCCCTGCCTCCAACTCACTGAGACAATTCAGGACAAGAAAGGAGCCCCTTTTTTCTTGTTCAATTTTACTTCCAACCTCTGTTTTTGTTTTTTCTTAAATTGTTGAGGTTGTGGTCGCATTTATAAACTCACACTGTGACGTTAGTTAGGTAGCATCCAATTTGACACCAGAGAGTACACAGAGTGACTCTGGGTTTTTTGAGACTTTTTCTTGGGGCGTTATAAAGAACCCTCAAGCTGCCATCCACCTGTAGAGGCTTCGGGAGGGACCTCATCGCAGAGATGGAGCAGAGCAGTCCAGGGACGTGTCCTCCTGCTTCTTTTCTCCTTTCAGGCCACCCTGCCACCTGCCTGGCCCCGGGGGACTATACAGAAGGCTGCTGGTTGCCTGAGGAACTGGGCAGGCACCTCCCGCCTCTCATCCCTTGGGCTGTCCTCACTCTCAAGTCCCTTCAGCTCCTACTTGAGATTCTTTGTCCCTCCACCAGACACCCCAGGCCACAGGCCGAGGTTAAGATCCCACTCCTCCCTGGGTTGCTCTCCACCCCCTCCCTGGCCTAGATGACAGTACTTAGTGACCTTTCACACGAGCACTTCAGGCCTTTGTGCACAGCCATTGTCTTCCTGCTCTTTCTGAGAGAGGACATGGATGACAGCATGGATGTCAGCTGGCCCTGGGTGCAGCAGGGGTGAAGAGCAGGGGGACTCGGGGCTCAAGTGGCCGCAATCAGCACTCTAGGACAGAGCAGCAGCGACAGTGGCCCTGAAGGAAACCAGGACCAAGGTCCCCTCACTCCCAACCTCGGGGTGACTCAGTGCTTCCCAGGGGTGCCCTGGATAGGAGCATTGCCCTCATCGGAGAGCTGGAGCTGTGCTTGAGAGCTGCCTGCCTGTGGCCAGGGGACGCCACTTCTTCAGGGTGACCCAGACTGAACTATGTAGACAAGACTCGAAGCTGTTCCTGGCCTGATGGTGTGACTCCAGGAAGTCACCTCATTAGTCAGCCTTAGTTGCTTTTTTTTTTCTCCCCCAGATCTGTTAGGAAAGAAGTATAAAGCACTTTCAGCTCCTGGGGAAAAAAAGTCCTGGGCATAGCCAGATTGCAGTAAGTGCTGCCTACAGTACTCCCACGAGCTGTGTCAGTCCTGCTGTTATTACTATTACCAGAATTTCTCAGAAGACTGTATTTCCCTATGTCCTGATGGAATATTAAAATGGAAAGAGAGGAAATGAAATAATATGGCTCATGTCATTCTAGTTACATAAAAAAGTACACATTCTAATTATATATGCACAGAGTAAACATCAGGGGGGCGGTCCTGACCATTAGCAATGCTCATCTGTGGAAGTGGGGTTATACAAGGTTCCTTTCTATATTTCAATATTTGTTTGAATGTAACATGAATCTGCATTTCTTTTTTAATCAGATACACTAAGCATTATTTTAAATATGCTCATCTATATTCCGTGTCCATTCTAATGACCCTAGGAATGCTCTCTGTTCTTTTTTTTTTTTTCCCCTGAAAATAAGGCAATTACTGCTCTTCTCGAAACCCAGGGCATGGTTGTCTGAGATCACCAGACCTGACACAGACCTCCACTTTCAACATGGGACGTCACCAAGGGCAGATATCCTACCACCTGAGGTGAGCAAAAGAAGAGATGGTGCATTTTCTACCCTTCATCCTGCTTGTCTGGAATAATCTAGCAAGTTTGCTCCATTTTCCAGTTTTCTCTTTCTAACATGAAGCTGTGTGTTCCACAGAGGGCAGAATCAAGCCCCCTGTGAGTGTAGATCCACCCTCAGTTGGGCTGTCACCGAATCCCTCTGCCCAGGTCAAGGCTGGTGCGGAGGCCTGCTTTGAGTCTGCCCATTCCTGGTAAATAAGACATCTCAGCTGGTGGCTGCAGTGGGCCACCCTCAGAAGCCTGACGGGTGTCTTGTTCATCCCCACCTGGTGCATCATCCTCCCTTCTCTCAGTGAGCAGAGGGGGGCTTCCTATCTGGGGAAACCAAAGAATTTGCTTTAAGAGTCAGAGCGAAGAGTCAGAGTACTCTTCTTGGTCACTCCTGATGTGGTGACTGAGTGACCAGGACGGCCAGGCAGTTCAATTCCTCCTGCATTTACATTGATAAGCCAATCTATCCAAAGACAGCCACGTGCACTGTTAAGTCAGCGTCATCACGGGACCGAGAACTCCACCCTACACTCCAGGTCTTCCTCAGGGCCTTTTCCCTGCGTCTGGCTGGTTTGCACCAGATTGTAGCAAATTTCCTGAGGAGCAATGCTTCTTTTCAAGGGAAAAATCAAACTGAGAACATCTCTGTTAACACAAAGTGGCAGGAAAAAGGAAGAGGAATTCTTCCAAATCCCAAATTGGACTGGGAAAAAGGCCAGTGGCAGAACCAAGCAGGCCAGGGGTCACCCAGGCTGGTCAGGGCAACCTCATCTACAGAGGCCCAAAGACCATGGATACTGGAGGACTTCTGCTCCATTTCGTCCTTGGAAGACAACCTCTTTCAAAATCAATTCCTAATCCTCGCCAATCCTCTCAAAAGCATATTTCTTTTACAAAAATATAATGGATTTATTTTTCTGATTGTAAAATTCTTGTTAATTGTAAGAAAAACGATTAGTAACTACCAAGAAAAATGCAAAATTTCACCAAATTCTACTATAAGATATAAAAACTAGCATTTGGGCAATATTTTTTAAACATTTCTCTCTCTATGCACACACACACACACACACAAACATACACACTGATATTATACATGAATCTATAAAATATTATGGGCATCTTTCTCTAATTATCTGTCCAAGCAACTGAAGCTCCAGATCATTCATTATTTCAAATGATTTCAGATATTTAGAATTCAGATCATTATAATGGCTGTATAGTATTTTATTGTAAATGCACAGCAAAGTTTTCAAAACTCATCCTGTGAGGATGAGAATTTTAGTTGATTCCTATTTGGTTGAATGTTAAAAGCAACTTTGTGATAAATTCCTAGATACATAAATCTTTAAACCCTATGCTATGCCTATGAGAAGAAGATCTCTGAAGAAGGATCACTGGCTTGAAGGATAGGTTCATTAATCATTTATCAGATATAAAATGTCAGGATGATCCCAGCTACTATGTGTAACTATAATGCTCTAATAACGAATACATAATGCATGTGATAAGACATAAGCATATTATGACACATTGCAACAATTGTATCACATATTGCACCATTGTTATTATAAAATTACATACATATAAAATTTAAACTATAAAATTTGGTAGGGACTTTTATGAACTGAAAAGCTTTAGATGCATTCAGCCGTTGGACACTGAACAGAGGCAAACCTTGTCTTTTACATACGATACTTAATTTTCTCACTCAAGTCATAGGCTCTTGAAATTCCCCAGGGACCCACTAACAATAAGTGCTGTGACCCCTCTAAACCCTGAAACGGGCTTATATCCCCCAAACCTCTTATGAGAAAGGTCCTTTAAGGTGGAGAGCAAAGAAGGAAGCAGGGCTTCAACAACAAAGAAGGAAGGAGGAACTGGTCTGTATTGAAAAACTGACTCTGGACTCCAGGGTTGGACCTGTCTAGACTGAGGATGAAAATCACATTGCTAGGGAGCTGAGTAAAGACCTCAAGAACTGTTGAAGAAATAAGACCATGGATCACTCTAGGAAAGCTTTTCTTTCTTTCTTTCTTTCTTTCTTTCTTTCTTTCTTTCTTTCTTTCTTTCTTTCTTTCTTCTTTCTTTTTCTTTCTTTCTTCTTTTTATTTTGTTTATTTATTTATTTTCGCTTTCCTTCTTTCTCCCCCCGCCTCTCTCATGCCAATCTGATTATAACTACTCTGTTCTTGCTGACCTTCTGAGGCTTTTTTTTTTCAAAATTTGAAAGAATTAAAAATTACAGCATCCATGAATAAATATAACTCCTAGCTCCTTCTTATTAACTGAATGCAGTGGGGGATAAATACAGTGAGTGTTCAAGAAGGGGAAAAAAAAGTGAAGAATAGAAAATTGTTTAAGTGGCCAAAGAAACTTTATCCTATTGTGTTGCGGGCCAAGCTATGCCAGCTATATGTAAATGCAGGCAGTGGCCTGTGTTCCTGTGTCCACTTTGAAGTTGCCATCTGAATTTAATTCTGCCTTTGTGATTAAATCAGGCCATTACGTTTAATCTCACTTAATAGTAAGAAACGTCCTTTGTTGTTTTCTATAGGCAACATATTCTGCCCCTAACATATACAGCTTGGTATTCACACTTTACTATTAATCCCCGATGGCTGATAATTGCTTCATCTCCAAGCCCTCTGTCCAATTCACAGGGCCTGATTGCAACTATTCTTTCCCTATACATTAATGCACTGTTTGGGTCTTGCTTCTTTGGCTCAGTGAACCCTATCAAGCTGTCCACATTTTCTGGGCATGTGGGTGTATTGTGAGATGTTAAATTAAATTCTGTGTTGACCCCCCCTAAACACCAGAATCTATTAGTCCCTGCAACTTAGCTGATTGACAAGTGGGACTACTTTTCCACTCAAAATCCTGCAATAAAAAACAACAACAACAACAGACGGAATATTTTGTTTCTAAGCAGAGTCTGAGATCTCACTGCTGTCTTGCTATTTGCATGCTTATGGCCACAGCAGGACCAATTGCATTATCGCCACAGCATTGTTTCATTGATCTTCCATTTGTCTGTCTTGTCATTTCGCTGGGAAAAATTATGAGATTCCCAGAGAAGCACCATTCATTGGGTTAAGGTTTGAAATTATTTTCTCCTTCTTCATTTTTTCCAAAAATCTTTTGGACAATGAATCTTACGGCTTTCTGCCCTTGTTATCTGTGACATGAATTACCCAGACATGGAAATTGCAGAGTGAAAACTGCCAGCCCAGTGAACAGCCTTCTGTCTTTCCTCTCTGCACCCAAGGTAACAGATACGGCCAATTTTAATGTTAAGCTTTTCAAAGAAAAAGGGCTCTCGTTTCTGTTACCCATTCATCAGACAGGCAATAGTTACCAGGCTTCTCATGGCGCTGAATTAGGAATACTGTCATTACCAATTTAACTCTGTGGTTCCAAAAGTATAATTAGCTGCTTCTAATTCGTATTAACCACATATACTACCTAGAATTTCAACAGCGACCGGAACACAAACATAACGGTTTCTCTCCACTAGTGGCTTTGCCTAGTTTTATACAATTTCAGCCTCCTGGGTATTCTTGGGGCTCATTGGAAATCCACAAGACTATTTTAAATTTCTTTTTCTGATTTTGAAAAGAATCTTTTTAAATTTTATTTTACATATGATATAGCTAGAGTGTATTTCATAAATATGAATTATATATAAAGGTAGGAATTGTACAGAAGTTAACTTACATTTGCCATAGAAAATCTTGGAAGTTCAGAAAAACTGAAGAAAAAATAAAAAGCATTCCAAATTCTTGTGAAATAACTGCTGTTATCATTTTGGTATATTTTCTTGATATACTTTTTCTCTGTAGCATACTCATGAATAGACTCAAAATATATGTGCTAATACATACCTGAT
Source organism: Glaucomys volans (assembly GCA_020662805.1). Lineage (NCBI taxonomy): Eukaryota > Metazoa > Chordata > Mammalia > Rodentia > Sciuridae > Glaucomys > Glaucomys volans. The sequence goes on from JAJEJO010001874.1 coordinate 179,311, forward strand.
TTTTAGGGGCATTTCCTTTAATTTTATTAGATGGTAAATAATGGAGGCATTGAGAAATGTGTGCTCTTATTTTTTAAATTAAACCTTTTATTTTGCAGTAATTTCAGATTTGTAGAAAAAGTTGCAAAAACAGCACAGGAAGCTCAAATATACCCCTACCTGTTTTCCCCATTGCTGACATCTTATGTAACCATGATATATTTGTCACGGGTAAGAAACACATGTAATTAAAAAAATTAGGAGCATGCAGTTTCTTAACCTGCTTCCTCCATGATAGAAATACACATTTCCTTTTCACTAAATCTTCTTAACTTTATTTTTTAAAGAGGAAATTAAGGTAATAAGTACAGCCATCAAATGAGCTATGTTCTAGGTAAAAACATTGATAGTGTCTAGTTAGAAATCTGCTACCAGGAAAGCTTCTATCATGGGAGGCACCCTTTGGAGAGCAGTGTTGTCCAACCCCAAGTCTCCTGGTGCCCACCTCAGGGTCCACTGTGGACACCTTTGGGAGCATGAGATGCAGGTCAGGGTCCAGACTTTGCAAAGGAGATTCTACATCTAACCAAAGGAGTTCAGGTATCTTCATTTTTAACTTTTCAAAAAATAAAGTTACAATAAGAATACATCCTCATTGTAGACATTTTAGACACTAAACATAGAAGAGAAGAAACAAACACAAAGCATTCATACATAACACATGGACCCAGAGATAACTGGTCAGATAACTGATGGACAGATGAATTTGCAATCCCACTGCTTTATAATGCACTTTATAAACTTCTATCATACTTACCCTCCTCTAACATTTTATATTTAAAAAATCCTAAGGTAATGCACAGCATTTATCCTGTAACATTATCATGATTATTTAACCCCATCTCATATTTTGGACCTTTAAAGTATTTCAAGCTTTTTTCTGTTATAAACCTACTATGATTTTTTCTGTTATATAATTTTTCCCTTATTATCAAGAGCTTAACTAAGTAACATGTTTTGTTATTTCCTCAGGAAAAAAGTCTTCAAAGGTAGAATTAGTGGTTTAGATTGACGTTCTCCAATTTGCCCTTTCCCAAGTGGTGTTTTTCAAAAGTGGTAAAAAAACAAATAAACAAGCCTGTATTTCACTGCATTTGGTGAGAGAACCAGTGTAAAAGTACTGGACTCAGAAGGAAATATCAAACCCACAGCCTAGCTTTGGAAAACTGGTGAGAAGTTTCTGGCTGGTCCACATATAGCTACCCAGGGGTTCCCACAGGGAAGATGTGGGGGGGAGTGCTCACCATGAACACTGGCACCCAGAGAGCCCCCCAGGACCTGGTAGAATGGTGATCAAAATAAAAGCAAGGTGGAAAAAAATCAAGAAATCACAAATTGTTGGGTTGCAGTTGTGAGTTATCACACGTTTGAAAGACAAACACAAGTTCTGCATTTTCTAAAACAGACATGTGTTCTGATTGTAATTTTTTCCTCTGTCATTAAGCATTTTATTAAATCCACGGAAGCACATTTGTAATTCAGACAGGAACTGAAACAATGAGCCGACTGTAATTTTTGAAAGGAAAGCTGGAAACGAGGATTCTGGGCTCCTTTTGCTGGTACTCAGACATGAGAAAAGATGAAGCAATTGTAGGTAACTGCAAACGCCTCCCTTTCTCAGGCAGAGCCAGGACTTGGCACGGCAGGTATCACTGCTGTGTTGCTGGACAATCAGTTCCAGGGAATGCTGAGCTTGATGCTGTGGAAATGTGTTATAATTGAATTTATCTGTATATGCTAATGGTTCTATTACCTTATTGAGTGAGAGTTGGTGATCTTAGTTTTAGTTTACACTAAGTAAAATACAGGATTAGATATATGCTTTTTAGAAGAAAGATTCCCAAATCATTTACCAGGCAAAAGAAAAAGAATTAAAGTTGTGTTGAAAAATACAGTCAGCCTTCCTTATCTGTGGGTTTTACCTTTCTTGGATTCAATCAACCATAGATTGAAAATATTTTGGGAAAAAAATTGTGTTTGTACTGAACACGTCCAGACTCTCTTTCTCATCGTTCCCTAAACAATACAGCATAACAACGACTTACCCAGCATTTACATTGCATTAGGTACTATAAGTGATCTAGAGATGACTTAGAGTCCATGGGAGGATGTGAGGAGGTTATATGAACACACTACACCATTTTATATAAGGGATATGAGCATCCTCAGGTTATAGGGACCACCTTCCATACAGGGAGGGATTTTACATGGATTGAGTGCAGCAAACTCTACAAAGTGATTTTTCTAGCTCAAGCTTAGAGTTATCAGCCATCATTAATTCCTGGGTGGAAGGCAAACAGTGTATTTCATAGGAGTAAGTGAAAAGAGGGATGAATGACAAGTTCATAAGACATGAAAACTAGAACTTCCTTGGGTACCCCTGGGGCTCTGTGGAAGCTGGCACTTCCTAGATTTGAAATGTGGGCATTCTCCCTGTTCTTTTGCCTTTTGCAGCCCTGGGTATTCCTATGCAGCATCCCAAAATCGTTTCTCTATTTCAGAGTCAGAGGTGCTCTTAGTATTTGTTTTCAACGTTTAAATTCCTTTACCAAAATTTCTTAGAAATTTGGGAAATAGCTTAATTTCTGGAATGATCTTTTTGACTTAAAATATGATGAAAGGAGTCAGGTTAAGATTGCATTTTGTTATCTGACTCTCTGAGCCTCCCTTCTTGTCTTTGTCATCTATGTCTTCTGTCTGTTCTTTCTCTTTTTTCCCACTCTCCCTCCCATATTGATCCAGGCTTGCCCTGTTTTCAGGGACAGGGAGGATAGAAGGCAGAATTAGATCTGAACCCTGTCCTGAAGGAAATGCAAAGGAGAGGGGCGTCGCTTCGGTCAGTGGTCTGAAGAGGTGTGGAGTGGGAAGGGCCTTTGAATCAAACCTTGAAGGATGGTGGCCAATGGATGAGGAAGGGACACTGAGGCTGCCGAGTGGTGGGAAGAAGTGGCAGTGTGAGCAGTCACACAGGAGGGCCAGCGAGTTGGCTGGTGTGGTACCCGAAGAGAAGAGCAGAATAGGGGAATAGCATGCCGTGGGGCCTTGAATGGCAACTCAGGAGGGTGGAGTGTCTGTGCGGTGCTCTGGCCTCAGCCATTTGGCTCATCAGCCTGGTGTTAACCAAAAGCTCTTAACAGATCATAGCACATGTATTGGGTACTATGTTTGCTTTTTGAGAAACTCTTAAGTTTTCAGTGGAAGACGGAGGAAGTACCAACCTGCTGTGTGCACTGGTCTACTCATTCACCCAGACGGTCTTTAAAAAAATGGATGAAACCCTTCACTTATACTGAGCTGGAAGATTGTTTTGAAAAGAAAAGCTTGCTCTATCCTGACCATTGCATGGTTTGGGCTGCATTTGTTTTTATAAATAATACTTTCCTAAAGAAACGTCTCTGGGCTCACAGGGAGCTTGGGGGAGGCCTCATAGGGGTTTGGAACCCCAGGAGATAACCAAAGTTGGGATCAGAAAGGTTTCTGGAAGGCAAGGCTGCCACACAAGCTCCTTCCACACCAGGCCAGGGGGAGGGAATCTTTCTTTAGAATAAAAGTGAGTGTGTGTGTGTGTGTGTGTGTGTGTGTGTGTGTTTGGGAATAGCACACAGGCCAACTATGGGCATCATACTGATTTAAGAAAGCCAAGTAAGAGGTCTAGGTTCATTGAGTTTTGAAACTGAGGTGTGTTTTATACGAGTGCTGCATCTACAAACTCTGGCAATTTATTTTTAGGCTGTGTCCCTGTCATCCCATAAGTCTGCAGGGGAGAGAGGAGAGCCATATTGGGCCTTCATGTAAGAAGGGAGGTGGGTGAAAAATAGAAATTAGAAAATAGGTATTAATTTCCTTGCTGCCCTGGCTTTTCTTCTTTCACTCCTTCTTAACCCACAACTCTATGGAAAATGACTAGAAATGACTTCATTTGAGAGAAAACCTTAACATCTTCCAAAAGCATCAAGCCTTATCTTGGCTCCCTGCTCCTCCCCCTGGGCATTCCAGCTATTCTTGCCTAAGCCTGACTTGGATATTCTCAGAGGGATTCCCTAAATATAGGCTCCCAAATCAGGAAGGAGTGCTGACTTTCATCATGCAAGTGCTTGGGGGAGCCCCTAGTTTTGTTTTGAAAAAAAAAAAAAAAAGGTTCATCATTTTGTATCTGCTCTCTCAACCAACAACCCTGGACTCGCCTCAACCTTCTGCAGGCCACAAGAAATCAGTGTGCTCTGGATTTCTTTGAAATGGAAACCTTGGTAAATAAGATCCAAGAGGGACTTGATGAATTTGATTCAATCTTGCAGAGTGTGAATTAAGCTGGACAGATTAATAGTGTAGCAAACAGAGTTGCCTCAGAAAGTCAGTGAGAAAATGAGAGGAGTGAGGATTGGGCTTTTAGTATTTATTACTTTGACTTACGTAAATGGTCCTAGCTATTCATTTGCCCATCAGTAGAGGTATGGTCTTTTTATTGATGCATTATAATTAGACATAATAGTGGGGTTCATTGTTACATAGTCATACGTGCACACAACATAATCCAGTCGATTTCATCCCAATTCTTCTCCTTTCTCTTCCCCTTTCTCCACTTCACTAGTCTCTGTTCTATTTGCATGAGAGCCTCTCCCCTATTTTCCCTTTTTCCTCCCTAAGCTTCCAGATATGAGGGAAAACACAATGACTGCTGACTGACAGGCATGGTTTTGTAAGCGAGGAAGACAGGCATGGTTTAAAGCGACTGGGGGTCTCAGCTTAGCTCCTTTGGAGTGTGGATCACAAGCCCAAAGACTGCAAAGACCAGTTGAGGTGGGCTGGGGTCACATGGAAGGCGGGAGTGGGCCTGTGGCCTACGGGACATCCCTACACAGCCCCAACTCACTCTGCCATGCATAAGCTGACTAGTGTGGCATATCTTCCAATTTTTCTAGAAAACATTCAAAACCTGGGTTTCCATATAAAGTTTCCTGATTGTCAAATGTTGACGAGAAATTCATTTAAAATAAGTAAACTACATACAGCTGCATCTGCTTTCACTCCGCAGGCCACCTCTGGTTTAGAAACTAGTAAGGTCTTTCAGGTATCAGTGTCGTTGACCTTGAACACTCATCAATTCAAGTCATTCACCTTCACACCATCATTCTCAATCAGTTGTACTCACCTGATTGTTCTTTAAAAACCATATCCGTGTGCCCAAGCCTTCAGCCCATACTGATCCTCTCTGGAAGAGGAAACTTGACATGTCTCTGTTTTGTTAAATTATTTTTTATTGTGGTAAAGTATCCATAACATAAAACTTACCATCTTAGTCATTATTCGAAGGCATTATGAAGATGTTCCTTGTACAATCACCAACATCCCCCTTCTAGAACTCTTCTCATCTAGCAACACTGAAAGTCTATGATCCTTACACTGTTCTCCATTTCTCTCCCCGAGCCCCTGGAAGCCCCATTTCTATGTTCTGACCTTATGATTTTGACTACCCTCATAGAAGTAGAATCATACAGTATTTGTCCTTTTGTGGCTGGTCTATTTCACTTAGCAGAATGTCCCCAAGGTTCACCCATGTTGTAGCATGTGACAGAATTTCCTTCCTTTTCAAGGCTGTAAGGCACACATTGAATTTATTCATCTATGAATATAGACAGCAGGTTCCATCTTTTGGCTCAGGTGAACGGTGTTGCCAGGGACAGGACTGGACATTTCTGTTCAAGTCCCTGCTTTCAGTTCTGCACGTGCGTGTATTTAAGGCTCTGCTGGTGATTCAGATGAGTGCTCTTTCAGAACCACTGTCTCACCTGGGAACAGCAGTTGCTGTGGCCCCGGCTCGATTCCACCACTGCCACACTGTGGCTCAGACAACCCCTACCACCCCTGGCAGGGATTGCCTCAACCCCGCTGTGAGCTACAGTGTGCCCATTCTGTGGCGAGCCCAGAAGGCATCCCCAATGGGATCTATTTATAATTGACATGGAGAGTCACAGTCTATGTAGAAACACAGAAAGCAAAAGCAAAAACGAAAACAAAAACAACAACAAAACATGCAATCAATCTATACGATATGGACAGGAGACCACTTTTGTAGGAAAGTAAAAAAAATATTTTCGGTATAGGCATTGAAAGAACATTTGGAATAATTTGATCAGGTTATCTGTGGGAGTGGGACTATACTAGGACGCTTTAGGAAGGGAGTTTTACTTTATATACATTGATAATGTGAAATTTTGCAATGATCTTGGATGATTTCTATAATTATAAACAGATATAAAATAACGATTAGACCCACTCATATTTCAAAAGAACAATACCCCGTGCTGTTGAGCCTGCAAGGAGACACCTTTTCAGGCCGTACCTGTGGGAGTGGACTTTGACACTACCATTTTGAGGGACCTACTTGGTGACACACAATCAAAACCTTATCAATCTATGCCAATGGAATGATGGACCCCTAGAAATGTATTTGAGTGTAAATGGATCAGGGACATGTAGATGTGTGGGCAAGAATGTTGGTTAACGTGTGAGGCATGCTAAAATGTTGAGGGGGCAATAAAGTGCTCATTTACAGGGAGTTGCTGAATAAATCACAGGATGACAACAGCAGAATCCCAGATTGAAATGGTGACAATGGAGTTCGTTGGCCTCAAAAGTTGTCACGCTGCATTTTTAAACAAGTAAGTTATGTTACAAGACTGGCTCTGTAGTTTAATTCTAATTTGTGGCTGAAACATAGTTGTCCCTGGGTGCCTACCAGGGATTTGTTCCAGGACTCTCCCACAGACCCCCAATCCTTGTATGCTCCAGTCCCTTATATAAAATGGCATAGTCTTTGCATGGGACCTATTTACATTTCTTATACCGTAAATCATCTCTGGATTACTTGTAATATCTAGCACAATGTCAAGGCTATGGAAATAGCTGCTATATTGCATTGTTTAGAGAATAATGACAGGAAAGAAAGCTGTGCATATTCGATACAGAGGCATTTTTTTAATACTTTAAAGTCTGTGATTTGTTGACTCCAGAGGTGTGGAGTGCATGGATACAGAGGGCCAGCTATCTTTGACTCTATCTGTACACATGTGGAGAAGAAAATCTACAGCATACATCAGGGTGCTGTTAGCAGCAGTTTTCTTGAGCGGTGAGATTATAGACAGTTTTCGTGTGCATGCTTTTTAAAGCGTTTTTGTTTATTTATAGTGAGTCCATATAATCCTTTTATTATTTCAAAAAATAATGAAGATGTCTCTTGAAAATTGCCACTGTCAGGTACAGTTGTACGCACCTGCAGCTCCAGCTACTCAGGAGACAGAGGCAAGAGAATGGTTTGAGCCCAGTAGTTTGAAACCTGCTTGGGCGACATAGCAAGACCTCATCTCAAACCAAAACTAAACCAAACCAAAACAAAAATTGCTAAAGAAACCAAATGCAGAGCCTCCTTCTCTGTTTCCCTCAGTAATAGTTCCAAATTAGAAATAGTAAACCAGTCATCCTGGTACCTGACCTTGGAAAATCATTCATGATACTGGAGCGGCAGAACTGGGACCCACTGGCTGTCAACTTTGTGTCCAGGGTTAACACTTTTTAGTTGCTGGGAATTTCAAGTTGTTCGATTTACAGTGGCCAGTGATTATGAATGCATTCTCATAAAAAATTGAAGTCATGGAGTTAAATGATTAAACACATAATGTCAATCTTCAAGAGAAGATAATTTTAGAGAGTTTTTATCTACTTCTGTGTGTGTACACATACATATACACATACCTCTATATTTATGAATTCATATATATATATGTAT
>JAJEJO010001874.1:198051-215731 GCA_020662805.1 Glaucomys volans
CCCCATAATTTCCTGTCAGGTTTAAAGACCTAATTTTCTGGGGTATTAGGATGGTTGCTCCCCACAACTCCCACCCCCTCCCTTCCATTAAGTCTTTTGGGACTAAGGAAACATTGTGGTTGGGTTTCTCTCCTCTCAAAAAGGATGTGTGTTCATTTTATCAGTGACTTGGCTCTTTCTTAAGCAAAACTCACTCAGAAGGTGGTTTCTTATCAGAAAGAAAACAAAACATGCACACACTCTTATCTGTTCAGGGTGGAACTGAATCTTTCTCTTCCCCAAATAAAGTAGTATTAGTTGGTGACTATGGACGTTTTCTTCTGCCAACAATGCATGCTACTGCAGCTCATCATCAGAGCATGACAAAATATCCTGGGGAAGAGGGTTTTGGTTTCTAAACCTCTACCATCCAGTATGGTAGCCACCAGCCACAAGTGGCTGTTTAAATGTAAACTAATTAAAATACAATTAAGCTAAAATTTAGGTTTCCAGTTGCACTAGCATTGCTTCTGATGCATCATGATGGCAGGTAGCTAATGGTTTTCCACTGCATAGCCCAGATGTAGAGCATTTCCATCCGGCACAAAGTTCTACCAGATGGTGCTGATCTAAACAGAAAGAAATGAGCCTCCTGCATTTTGGTGCTCTTTGGTGGAAGAAGAAGGATACCGTGGAAGCGCCTGTTCACATGGGAACCCATCTCTGCTGTAGGAGCCTGTTGGCGGTGCTTGCTGATTTTCAGGGCTTCATTGTCTCATTTTCTTCCACTACTATTTCTCCCATAGGCTCCCCCTGGTCTCTGTTTCCAACCTCCAGCTGCATCTGTAACATTGGCCTGTGCTTCAGGTTCAGATCCAACGCTGTTTTCTTCTTAGCCTTGGTGATTTTCCATTCTCCTCTCCTTATACCTGGCAAATCATTGATAACGCTTCTCCATACCCTGGATCATCTTATGTGGTTATCATCTCAGCCCTCAGCTGGCATTGTTTTGAGGGCAGGGGCCACCTATTTATTTCTGTGTCATCCCAAAGCTCAGCACAGTGGTTTGCATCACCCATGTGCCAGCAGGTATCTAAGAATGGGTCTGAAATCAACATTAGCTCACAGGACCATCCCTTGAAATGTGCAAACTCCCACCAGTACTTTCATCCAAGAGTTCCCTGTAGGTTTTATAGAGAGGAAAGGAAGCTGGTAAGATCCCCAGACTCCCAGAGGGGTCTGGCTTGACATGGTGATGGGGCCTCTGTGTTGGTCAGCTTTTCATTGCTGTGATCAAAATTCCTGACAAGAACAACTTAGAGGAGGGAAAGTTTATTTTGGCTCTTGGTTTTAGGGGTTCAGTCCATGATCAACTGGGTCCATTGCTCTGGACCCAAAGTGAGGCAGAACAACATGGCAGAAGGGTATGATGGAGGAACGTTGCTCCATTTATAGCAGCCCAGAAGGAAAGAGGGAAGGAAAGGGGGAGGGGGTTGCAGGGAATATAAGTCTTTCCAGGGCACCCCTTCAGTGACCCCGTACTCCAGCCATGCCCTACCTACCTATGGTTACCACCCAGTCCATTCAAGCTAGGGTGGGCTGATTAGGCTACAGCTCTCACAATCCAATAAGTCACCTCCGAACACCCCTGCATTAACACAGGAGCTTTTGGGGGACACTTCATATCCAAACCAGAGCAGGCTTGCTTAAGGAGAGTGAAGAAGGTTGGCAGGAAGGGCTGAATTCCCAAATAAAACCATCCTGGGCAGTTCAATTCCTCACTGATCATTCCACCTTTTGTTAAAGCAGTTCGTTTTCAATGCAATTTTATAGACACTTTTTTATTAGGTTCTCATGAGAATCCTGTACTTGGGCTTTTTCCCTTGCTCCCCCAACCTCCCTTGCTAAGGACTGAACTCAGGGTCTTGCATGTGCCAGGCAGGTGCTCTGCTAAATCCCCAACCCCAGTTTGGCCTTTTTGATCCCTGCTGTATGTGGTGACACTGAGGATCCCTGGGGTGGCAGACTGCTGTGTGCCTTCACACAGGAGAAGAGCTGCCCCATCAGCAACTAGCTTCCTGAGTTCTTCTAGCTGGCAAGGAGAGGGCCTTGATGGGGAAGGTAGGGGACTAAGTGAAAGAATGTAGGGGCCAACCTAGGCCAGCCCAGCCAGTATTGACAAAGTGATGGGTTCCTGCCATGATCCTGAAGATCCCATCCCCAGAGCTGACCCTGGCTCTCAGGATTCCTCTGTCCAGTAGCTGAAGGTGCTAGATTGAGGCAGGGTCCAGCAACCGTTCCCTTTGGCTTCCCCCTCTGTCCATGCCCTAGGCAGGAGCCCTGGGGTTTTATCCTCCCCCCAGGAAGAGGAAGTGGATGAGGAAGACAGAATCTAGAGTCTGAGTCAGAATCACCTAAACTGCACCCTCAGCATTTCCCACCCATAGGCAGGGGCACCCAGGAATCAAGGAGATGGAAATGCACATCCTTTCTTTCTCCAAGATGCCCCTTTATTGTGGGTATCCTTAAGGGTCTTTTTTAAACCGTAGCCTCATCTAGTCTTTTTCTTGGAGACGGAGAATCCCCGCCCCCAACTTTCCACCAAGGATGCTGTCAATTGGACATATTGGTCAGTGTGCATGTAAATGTTCCAGTGGAGGGCCCCAGAGAAAGTTCCGGGTGGCCGTAAGGACCCAGCATGGGCACAGGATTTGGCACTCATTGGAGCTGGTGACTTGGATGGCCCCTTGAGCTGGGCCGGAGCTCCAGTGGCATGCAAAGCGTGACAGCTGGCAAGGGCCAGTGAGTCATTGTGGCCGCTGGCAGGGACCCCATGGGCAGTCTCAAGGGGAGGCAGCTGCTGCGGCCTCCCACATTCAGGACATACTTGGGGAGCACTTGCATCGGCCATAACAACCGCTCTTGTGTCTGCCTAAAGGGGCTGTGCGTGTGCGTTGGTGCCGGTTTCCACCCACGGAGGTGTGTGTCAGACTTCCTTTGCTCACAGAAACCTACAGGCTCCCTGCCACCCATGCCTGCCCTGGCTTTTGTCAGGAGGCTGTCATTGGGGATGTGCAAGTGTGCCCTGGCTGAAGCAGGACCCATCTCTCTCTAAACATAAGGATAGACTGTGCCACTACAAAGTGGGCCACCTCTCAATGACCCTGTTGTCACTTAAGACATTTTCCTCTCCTAGAAAGCCAGTTAAGTATAGAAGGTCGTCTGTGCTGAAATGTGCTGTTTGAACTGGCCGGAGCTGAGACCTATGCCATGATGAAGTTTGCTTTTTCTTAAGTGCTACTTTCTTTTAATAAGATCAAAATTCAGTAGATGTTGAAATTCACACCATTGCAATGAGAAGGGATGGCCACAGCCAGTGTCTGCCCTATATCAACATCTGCCATGCTTGTGAATGTAACCCTGCCTGCAATAGAAGAGGCAGGGAGGAGCTGGATTTCTCTTTTCTGGGGAGAGGACTGTAAGAATAGAAAAAGTGGGAAGAAAAGATGGATTCCTCTGGTAATTCCTCTTGGATAGAGAGGAACTCTTTGGAGACACTTGGTCCCTTCTCACCTGGGGACCATCCCACCAGAATGTAAGTCACCCTTAGAAACTGTTCAGATTCATTTTCCCACCTGAATTAAGATTCCAGGTGGGAAAATGTGAAAGTACCTGAGTTGTATTGATTTTCAAAAGAGAGTACAAGTTCATCAAATTGTTAAAACTGATGCAATGTTTATAATTCCTTTCATTATTGTTTCAAAGCTTTAAAATTGTCACAGTTATCTTTATTTGCAACTTGGAAGGCATAGGGAAGGGTATGGTGTTCTCTGATTGTAATACTAATGTGTTTTGCAAAGATTATGGGAAGGGTTATTTATTTTTAGTGAATATCATTTGGACCTGATTTTAATGCACTGTACTACCTAAGATGACTTCTGAGTCCAAATTGGTCCATATCTGTGTGTGTGTGTGTGTGGGGGGGGGTGTAGGAGAAAGAATTGAAAGGAAAGAAAACTAGGAAATCAGATGACATGTATGTATTGGGGGGGTTCCTTTTAATAACAAAAGCTTGATTTAGTTATTGGTGATGTAACTCAAACAGATGGGCACATGACCCACCTCTTTCAAACTCAGGGTGACCTAACAGAAGTAGAACTTTTCATTGCTTCTGTGATCGCCAAACACTGAAATTCTACATGTTCCATGGACTCTATTGGAATGCATTTTAATACCTTTCAAAGTATATCTGAAAAAGACTTCTTTGAAAAAAACTGCAGGTCATCACTGTGAAATGCATTATAAAAAGCAAAGTGTAAAAAATAAATAAACAAAATAAAAAATAGAAAAGGGCTGGGGATAGAGCTCAGTTGGTAGAGTGCCTGCCTTGCAAGCACAAGGCCCTGGGTTCAATCCCCAGCACCGCAAAAAAAATAAAAATAAAAATAAAAATAAATAAATAAATAAAAAAGCAAAGTGTATCTTTTTGTCTTAAAGATGATCAGAGATGATTTTTGCCAGGTTGAAACTTAAGGCAGGCTGGTGGAATTTTAGGCAAAGAAATGGGATGTAACTAAGAGGTGCTCTGAGCAAGTGTGGTAGAACTAACTGTGAGATTTGTGTATTAGCACATGCAATTGGGTGTCTGAAGGGTTGGTTTGGGGCAGAACAAAAATATTCTCTGAGCCTCCCTGATGTTTGCAGCTGAAGCCAAATGTTCCAAAGGCTTACACTGATACAATAAAAAGAGACAATTTGCTTGGAAGGCTGTGGCTAATTTATAACACAATGTCCAATGTCATGGTTAGTTTTGTTGCAAAAATTTGGCAGTTTAACCCAGAGTCTCAGGCGGCCTGAAAAGATGGGAGCGATTCTGGCCACAGCATCTCCCGCTTGCTGGATGTTCCAAATGGTTCAAACAAGCCCTTTCATAGAGACGCAGGGCCAAGTGTGCTCAAAGGAATGAGGGGAAACAAAGGTGGCTCTGAAGTCATTTCCCCGCACTGGGTCCAGCCGTCCGGTTTCACTCTTTCCCCATTGAACGGGCAGAATGCAACAGGAAGAGCCGGCATGAAAGAGAACAAACAGGCCGATGTGTTTGGGGAGAGAATGGAGAGAGGCCGGGGCACTGAGCTGCTAAACTTTCATTCTAGGTTTTCAGAAAGGAGTGAATGATGAATTATAGAAACCTGAAAGGTAATAAAATATGGGTCACTGAAGCGCTGAGGCCAAGTTGCTCAAACACCTGCAGAGGCAGAAGGTTCTGGAAGTCAGCACAGCCCCGCCATTGCCTGGGCAAGACACCCTGCCCGAGGCACAGAAGGGGACTGTTCACAAGCTCACCTGTTGTTTTCTGTTGGCTCCTGGTCCTTCCCTGTCTGTCAGAGCCAGCGGCTGGATCTGACTCCAGATTAGACCACCAGGGGAAAGAGGAAGGCGGTGTGAGGACTTCCCAGGGTGCAGTTAAGGCTACTAAGCTCTGAGGCCACCGCCTTCCTCTCCCTGACCTGGAAATATTAACTCAATAGTGAGGCGATCCCAGTTAAACCTGCAGATCTTCCCTGGTGTAGTGTAGAGGTTTTTCTGCTTACAACTCAGCCTATTTTGTCCTACAAAGCAAAGTCCTGATCTCTGCTTGGCCATACAGCCAGCTATATTTATATTTGTTTCCCAGTTTTCTTGTCTATAAAGTGAAGGGAACAGCATTTATGCCCTAGGGATGTTATAGAAAGAACAGAAGGAAATGTAAGTAGGATGTCCTGCCCATAGTAATTGGCACATAGTAATTATTCAGTAAAATGATAATGGTACTAATATTTATCACTTGTTTTGTGTCAGACACCACGGAAAGACACTTTGTTAATGGTTTTTGTTTAGTCTGAAGCTTCCTTTGCTTTAAGTATGTGCCTTCTCTGTGTCAAAAATGTGGGGTTTTCTAGTCCCTTCTGTCCTCTGCTTGCTGAACACTGTCCTTGTGAGGGGGGCCTTTGCTCGTGCCATTCACTCTACCTGGCAGCCTTGCCCAGGTCCTCTTATCGTTGAGGCTCAAACACGAGGCCCCCTTGGACAACCAGACCAAATGGCGCCCTTCCCACTGGTCATTCTGTGGTCACCCCTCCATACTTTATTTTCTCCATGGCTTTAGCAGCAGCTAAACTGCCACTTTGCTCAGCCTACTTGCTTCTGTTTATCTGCTTCTCACTTTAGAGGGCAGGCTCTGTGGGAGCCATGTTTTCCCTGCATCCCCAGTGCCTGGACAGGGCTGAGCCCTATGTCCAGAATGATTGAGCAAAAGGAAGCATCTGGGCTGGCTGACCCAAGTTTGCAGATTGCCCTCCATGGGTACCCTCCACTTAGTAGTGCCAGGCCTTGGAGAAAGTGCGGACTCCCTGCCTTCTAGTAACTTCTAACCTATTCAAGGACATGATGTGAACACCTGCTAGCAATATCAGATTGCCAAGGGGCAAGCTGTGGCATGGGTAAGGGCTGAATCCTTTGTGTGGGGGCCGGGGGTAATCAGAGCTGCTGCAGACCAGCGCGTAGGAAGCACCCAGGAATTATGCTACATGAAGAGTCTGCGTGAAGCCCAGAGATGCCGCAGTCACTGGGCTGAGCGCCAGTTTAGAGGACAGCAGGGCTTCACTGTGGAGGCTTAGACCAGGGAGAGGGTTTGTCAAGGAAAGCTTGGGAAAAGCTAAAAGGATGGGAGGGCTGGGGTCCTGAGAAGGAGACAGGCAGAGATGTGGGATCCAGAGGGGAGGGAAGGGGACAGATCGTTATGGCTTGACTAGAGAAAGGGAACAGGATGGAAGGACAAGCAAGGAGTTTGGGGGAAATGAGATAAAATAGGGAGAATTCCCACAACTGCATTCAGGCTGGAGCCCCCATCTGTAATCTTCTGGTTTTAAAAGCAGTTCGTAGAAAAGTTGAGAAAGATTGCAACATGGGTACATTGCCTTCCTCGGGCCTATCAATCAGCCACAGCCTGTTTTCAGAACTGTTGTAACCTGAGTTGCCCAACAGAGTCTGTGCTGGTAGCAGAGCCAGCTCTGTGCAAGATGTGGCTTTGAGGCCCAGGGTTTGTGGGCTGACGCTCTGCCCTACCGGTCCAGCTGTGATGGCAATCTCCCCGGGTTGATGAAGAGCCCCTCACTTGTTTATTTATTATTATTTTCTTGCAAACCACTTTCATATCTGTTATCTCATTTGAGCCTTCCAGAGCACCTATGATGTTGGGAAGGTTACTGCCCATTTTGCAGGTGAGGAAGCTGAAGCCCAGAGAGCACCGGGGGCCAACCCAGTATCCCTCGATGCAGGCCAAGATAGACAGGGAGGAGTTGTTCTCTGGCTCTTTCACGTTCTGCCTCTGGAGTGATGCTCAGACCTACTAATGCGTGCTCCGGAGGGGAGGCCCACAGTTCTTCTATCAGAAAAAATCTTCCTAGGATGATTGTGGAATGATGATCTCTTTGTCACCTGAGTTTTCTTGCCTGGATGGGACCCAGTCTAGCCTATTGGTGCTGGAATGCCAGAATATTCTAGAATCTTTTCCCAGCAGTTCTCCGCCTCCACAGGAGGGAAAGGGGTACAGCTGTGGCGACTGGCACTGCTTCCCACAGTGTGCGGAGACTAAGGTCAGGGCTGATTTCATGCTCTTTCCTCCCCTATTGTAACTTTTATTTCCCTGGTGCGTGGCAGCTGCTTGTCATTGAAGGGGGTAGACAGGAAGTATTATATTGTTATTAAAACACTCAAGAAGGGCAGTAACACCGCGATTAACTCATGCGATTCTTCATGATTTATACGGTGGATCCATCTCAGTGATACTGGGTGTTGAGGGCAAGTTTTCATTTGCTTCAAAAGAATAGGGACATGCCTGTAGGCTTAGATTCTTGCCAGTAAAGCAGGATTGATGGAAGATGAATCCTATCAGAATGGAAGATTTGAGATAGCTGTCACTCATTCTTCAGGTCTAAAATTCTGGTGTGCTGACGGTATCAGAAGCCTCCATCACCTTGGATCAAAACTGTGTGTCTGATGAGGACAGGAACTTCCCCTGAGCTTGGTTCCAGTGCTGGGCTGCTCTTCCCTGCCATGTCCTTGATCTCTTCCAGTCCAGGCCCTGCTTGCTCTGAGCTGGGGAAAACAAGGATGCTGAGGCTGTGGCTACTGCTGGAGAGGCCCCTGGGTACCTTCTAGGTATAGTTCCCCATGTGGCCTCAGGATATGTTCAAGGGCCCCTGCGGGTTTGCAGTGTCTGCATGACACTCAAAATCTGACCACCCCGAAGCCCATAGATCACCTATCTTCTCCCATATCTACCACTGCTTCCAGTTTGGGCTCTCTTTCCATCCTTTGCTCTTTCTAATCTGAACTTCTCTCCCTAGAATAATGCACAGTAACCCAGCTCAATCCAGGCCCCAGTGCCCATATCCTGGCTTCCCAGACACATCCCTCTGTTGTGGATGAATGTGTAGCTCAAAAGTCCATATGTTAGAAACTTAATCCCCAAAGCCATATGTTGATGGTATTTGGAGGTGGGGTTTTGGGGAGGTAACTGGGATTAGATGGGGTCATAAGGTGGGGACACCATGAAGGCATGAGAGGCATTATAAAAAGAGGAAGAGAGACCCGAGCTGGCACCCCTGCCCTGTCTCACTATGTGCGTGATGCCCTCCACCATGTTAGAATGCAGCACGGGGCCCTTGCCAAATGCTGACCACGTGCTCTTGGATTTCTCAGCCTCCAGCACCATGAACCAAATAATCTTCTCTTCTTTATAAGTTTCCCAGTTCTTGGGCATTTTGTTATAGCAACAGAAAATGGACCTAAACACTCGATCCTCCACCTACCAGAACTCACCCACTGCAGAAGCTTTGTTTTTATTTGAGCTTGCACTTGTAGCTTACCATGAGCTTTCTTCTAGCCAAATGCAGTGCTTACCTAAGCAGACTTCAGGGGAATGAAATGAAATTTTCATTATGACACTAATGACAGATGCCAACTACAGTCCAGAGTAAGGTAGGCATTATGATGAGCTGTTCAATGCCCCAAATGTGTCTCCTTTGTGGCCCTTCAAATGTCCATGCCCAGGGTCCTTCAATGCCTGCTCTTTCCTGTCCCCATGCCTCTCTGTCTTCCCATTGTCACTCCAGTTATTTTCACCTGTCTCATATGGCTTGGAAGGTAGAAGGAGCAAGGGCATACGAGTTCTTGGGTTGGGTTTCACACCAGGTGGCCCCCAAACCCAGCCTCTTGTTAAAACTGTTAAAGAGGATCATACAGCAAATTGATTGACAGGGCAGCTGGGATTCTGAGCCATTTCGAATATTACTCCTCTGTTCTCACCCTTCCTATTCCTTGTTCAACTCTTCCTCTCCAGCCCTATGATGTCAGGAATGGCTTTTGATTTCTTACTTTCTTCTGGACAAATGACCAACATCCAGGCTTCCTCCAGTAGACACAGGAGGAGGCCACCCCAGTCACACTTTTCACCAAGAGGCAGGTTGATCCTCCTCACTCCAAGTTCGATGGCTTTCCAAAATGCTTAAACTTAAATCAAAGGGCTCCACTTAGGTGGATTCTTGAGCTTTTGTGCTCTGGGAAGCCAGCTGCCACATTAGAAGTCCAGCAACATGACTGGAGGGGTCACATGGAGAGAGAGGTCCCAAGACCACAGAAGGGTCTGCCTACTTCTCAGACCCCTTGTCCTGCCACTCCTCCAGCCCCAGCCCATGCCCCGAGGTGACTGACTCCTTTTGTGACCCCATGACTTTATTCCCACCTCAGTCCTTTAGCTTCTTTGGCTCTTTCTTTGGAACACCTGCCTGCAGAACTTCACATTGTCCCCACTTCTCCAGATCTTTCCCCAAAGCCATCGTATCCTAAATGTTCTTCCCTGACCCCAAATTCATACAGTGACCATCCTCACCCCAATTCCCTGTGAGCTTCCTTTTCCTTCCTATCTAAATTATTTTTTTCAGATGGAAAGATACACAGGGGGAAGTCAGGAAGAATCTGAGCACAGAAGTTTAAGTCCCTGTGGGGTTGGGATGGGCTATTTACTCAGCATGGGTTGTGTTCACCAACCTGAAAGCTTTCTAGACCCTCTAGTTCTGTGACTTCTACCAAAGCCTCAGCACATGGGCATGATTGCTTATAAACTCCATCTCTAGCCCCTCTCCCCTTCCTGGAGGATGGGGGATGGGGCTGGAAGTTCCAAGTGTCCAATCATGGCTTGGTCTTCCTGACCAGCTCCCACCAAGAATAGCTTCATTTGAACAAAAGATGCTACTATCACCCAGAAAAACCCAAGGGATTATCTGCTCTGTGCCAAGAACCAGGGTCAAAGACCAAATATTAGAACAAAATATTCTCCTATCACCTCTATTGCTCAGGAAATGACAAGGGTTTTGGGGCTCTTTGCTAGGAACTTGGGAAGCAGATTGAAATATACATATTTTAATTATAAATCACAGTATTACCATAGGCATAACTCCAATCTCTGCCTCTGTTTTCTATCTAAAATATTAAGTGTTTTTGTCCCCAGGGCTAGGGGCTGTTCCTGGGACATCCAAAGTCCTGGATAAGTACTCATTGAGGGAATTAGTGTATCCCAACCATCCTGTTCCTTAATCATCTTCAGACTGTTTGGCTGTGTAAAGAATGACCTTTACTACCATGTTTTTATAGGCACATGTGCAACTTGGGGAAACAAAATGTCCACAGATCCCATGTAAGTGACCCCTGTTCCCTCCCTGAGCTTGTCTGCTGCCCTGTGAGGGAGACACCTGTTGACCGCTGTCTTTCTTCCTGGGCTGCTGCACAGGCTCAGATGGACTGTGCTCCAGTGGAACCTGCCAGCCAGGTGGTCAGACCCTTCATTCTCCTCCACTGGATGTGTACACGTTCCCACTAGGGGTCCCTGGAGGCTGCACCGCCTCCTGGTTCTTGCTGTGGACTTCCCCTGGGGCTGCTATCAGGCTTGAGCAATTGCCTGCAGGCTGCGAACTGCTTTTGTGCACTTCTTTTGCACCAGAGAGAAGTTTCCCTCGTTGGCTGGAGGCTGCTGTCTGTGCCCCCATCACCTGTGCTCCTGGTGTTTGGGAAGAAATGTCCCTGGGAATGGCAGCCCCAGTCTCCCTCAAGCTTCCCTCAGGAAGCACAGCTCAGAGATGGAGGCTGAGCTACTCAGCCCACGTGGGGTAGGAGGTGGAAGGAGTGAGCTCCTGAGCCAAAGGGGCTCCACAGATGGTCCCCAGGACATCAATTATCAGCTGACTCAGGTGGCCTCTCTTTTTGGCACCTTTGTTTCAAAGTTGTCCTGTGATTGGGAGCATGGGGCTGAAGTCACCTGATCACGTGTACTTTTCTATAGATCCAGGCTGGAAATTCCTGGATTCCCTACAATCTCTTCTCAGTGAGGAGAGGGAAGCTCACCCAGAATGATGGAGAACACCCTAGCCTCATTGGGGTTCCACTGAAGAGTCTGTAAACACCAGTCTCAGGACTTCTGCTGCCTGGACCCATCAAAGCAGGTGATGCCTCCTGGATCCTAGACCTGTCCTACCACCAGCTGGCTGGGTGGCCTCAGGCCATTTCACCTTTGGGTCCTTTGTACAAAGGGCTTCTTCTTTCAGGGTTTTTTTAGGTTGACTATTTTTCAAACAGAATTGGTGTATTCTCAGAGGCTCAAATCACCCACGACTAGCTCCTCTATAACAGCAGGAATGAAAATAGAGGGTGCCCCTTTTGTATGAAATTGGTTTAATCTGCAATTACCTTAAAGGTCAGTGTTCATATTTGGTCAGGAAACTTCTATGACCAGCTCTCTGCAGTGACTGCTCTGACAGCTGATGGGAAATGAGAGGATTTTGCATTTTCACAATGTCCACAAGACCTACTATTGTGCCAGTCTGGCAGGTGAGAGTAAATGATGCTTTTGTGCTAGGTCCCCTGAACAGTGTGTGATGGCTGAATTATGTCCCCTGCACCAAAATATACTGGAGTCCCATTCCACAGGATCTTTATAGAGAAAGTCAAGCTAAATGAGGACATCACTGTGGGTCCTAATTCAATATGACTGGCATCCTTCTGGGAAATTTAGATGCAGAGATGGACACTTCGGGAGGAAGATGATGTAAAGACACAAGGAGAAGATGACCTCTGCCAGCCAAGGAGAGAGGCCTGGAAAGACAGGTGGAGTCACCCCTTCATGGCACTTGGTGATAGCAGCCTTGGCTGACAATACATATTACCCTGGAGGGGAAAGGAGCTGGGAAGAATTTCTGATCAAATGGATTTTCAGCTGAGATAAGTTAGCCCTGTTTCTAAGAGGAGGGCATAAACTTGCTGTCAGAAGGGGAGCTCAGAAAGTGAGCCACTTTGTGGACCCGGAGCATCTGGTTTGCCTCCCTGCTTTATTTTATTTTATTTTTTTAATTTTGCCTTTTCCAAAGAGAAGGTGATGCATGGGCCAAGACTTTCCTCCTGTTTGTATTGTCCCCACCCCACTGCTGCCACTGCTAATTTGATATCTAAAATTCAAAATGATAAGAATTTAAGTAGCTCTGACTTAGTCAAGTCTTGGGGGATTTGGGTGTAACTCAGTGGCAAAGAGCATGCTCAGCATGCGGAAGGCCCTAGGTTTGATCCCTGTCACCAAAATAATAGAGAAAATGCTAAATACAGGCTCCGCTCTCCCGTTTTGGGGCTGGGAGTGGAGCTTAGAGGTAGAGTGTATGCTCACCACATGTAATGAGGCTCTGGATTCCATCTCCTGCACCGATCAACCAATATATAAGATTAGCCTTCCCTCTAACTGTGTGGGCTGACCTTCCTGTCTGGAATCACAGAAAACATCTATCTGCTGTTGCAATCTTGTGGTTTACAACTCTCCAAATAGACAGTTCTTTGTGTGGGAAGATGCAGTACCTCCGGCCCGGCAGACGTACATCCAGTCTGATTGGAGGAGTGGAAGAGCCAACTTGGGCCTGGCATTGCAGGTGACACTCCTGACCAGCCGGGGAGCAGATGAGAACTTCATGGGCTGTTAATAAACTGGAACCAATTGGTGAATGCGGTCTGATTGTGCTGGGCCGGCTGGGGCCGCAGGTCCTTGGGAGAAGGCGCACTTGCGTTGCTCTATCTGCATATAGCCTGGCATGAAAGCCCTGGCCGGGCTTGGTGTTTGTGACAGTGAATAGACATATGTCCCCCACGCTAGCACGGGGAATATCTAATTAAGCTACACAATGATTGCTTATGCCTGGGGCTGTTACAAACGAGGCTCTGTCACTCTCTTTGGAGAACCACAAAATGGGGATTCACTTTTAGTGCATGATAATGAATATATTTGAAATATATTAGAATTTATTTAGATGGTGCTCTCTCACCCCTTTGAAAAAATTTTAAAAATGCTGTTTTTCTTAAAATATTTTGTCCTTTTAAGTCGTATGAAGGGAGTGGGGCTAGGTTTGGGATGAAAGATGGCTGTCAGTCTGTCAGTAAATATTGGTTGGTTAGTCGTGGTGCTCAATGTACATTTTTTTCCTATCATTTTTCATAAATCAGAATCTTATGGATAGGAGCTACATCTTGCGCAGCATTGGCAGAGATGTGAGGTCCACAGGGGATCCCAAAAGTTGAAGAGTGTTTTTCTTGTGATCAACTTTTCTGCCCTTACTTTAGTTTAGGTGGGACTCACAGAGAAATTTCATTTTCTATAAAGCCAAATCATCTTAGTACTTTGGACTGACATATTGT
Source organism: Glaucomys volans (assembly GCA_020662805.1). Taxonomy (NCBI): domain Eukaryota; kingdom Metazoa; phylum Chordata; class Mammalia; order Rodentia; family Sciuridae; genus Glaucomys; species Glaucomys volans. The sequence continues at coordinate 211,795 of JAJEJO010001874.1, forward strand.
ATCTTGTGTTGCTACTTTAAAATAGACTGTGATTTTTAATAAGAAAAAAATAAGATGGCCTCTGGTTAGGAGCTAAGAAGTGGCATTTCCTGCTTTCCACTCGTAAGATGATGAGAACCTTTGGCGCCAGCCATGGAAGCAGGGACAGCGTGCAGAGATTGACGGCTGGAAATCTGAGATCGCCTCCAAGAAACATTCATTAGCAAGAGCAGGGCCAGCTATGCAACTTAGGGGGCTCAGTGCAAAATGAAAATGTGGGGCTCCTTGTTTAAAACTCATTCAGAGCTTCAAGATGGTGACAGCAGAGCCCTGAACCAAGCTCAATGCTGTTCTAAGCCCCTGTGTGATTGGCAGTGGGAACTAACCCTGCCAAGACATGATTTTGTCCTCAACCAGAAGGAGGAAGAGAAAGAGACAAGGAACAATTTTAAGTCCTAATTTCTATATAGTCTCTGACCTCTGAGTAGGAATTCAGTTGAAATGAAATGAGTTAAAAAATGAACTCCCTATAATCCCAGCAGTTCAGGAGGCTGAGGCAGGTGGATCCCAAGTGCCAGCCTCAGCGACTAAGTGAGGCCCTAAGCAAATTAGTAAGACCCTGTGTGACAGAGATGAGAGGTGGGCCTAATGAGAGTTGATTAGGCCCCAAGAGCTCCACCCTAATGATGGACTAATGTCGTCATCTCACAAGTGGGTTGCTATCAAGTTGGGTCCGGTCTTTCTCTCTTGCTCTCAACTTCTCCCGTCCTTCCACCTTGCATCATGAGTGACGCAACCTGAGGGTCCTTGCAAGATATCACAGTCATGCTCCTGGGCTTCCCAACTTCTAGAATCATGAGCCAAATAAATTTCTGTTCCTTCTAAGTTGCTCAGTCTTGGGTATTTTGAAATTGCACCAGAAGATGGAGTCAGATGGTCCCCAACACACACACACATAGGCAAGGCAGCCTCATGTTCTGGCTCACCTGCCCTGGACTCCCCTTGCTCACTCCCTGTCTGCTCCTTTGTGTCAGGACCATGGCGGAAAATGGCCCCTTCCTGAAACTGCCCATGAGCCAATGTCCATGGGAAAATGGACTTGTTCTTCTTGGGGGAGAAGTTTTGGGAAGACACCGGCCAGAGTTCTTTTTTTTTTTTTTTAATTAAAATAAAAACTCATAACCTGAAATTTATGATCTTTAGGTGCTTCATAAATATTTGGTAAATGAATGAACCACTGATGGGTTTCTAATGTGAATGAGCAGGAGAGAAGATGACTGAAGACCTATCATCTCTAAGCAGCTGCTTGAAAGGAGAGTGAACCACAGGCGAGCAACTCAGAAACCAGGCAGTGAGATTCACACAGAGAAAGTTTCCTTGCCAGTTAGAGTCTGACAAAGGCCATGGCTTAGAAGTGAGAGAAGGCAAAGAAAATCTGAGCTTGGGGTGTTTTATAGGGCTGCTGCCTGGAATTGCTCCATGCAGAGCTTGGCAGTCAGCTGTTTCAAGTATACAGTGTATGTGTGATATTCGAGGTAGGCCCCCAGGAGAACAAAGGGAGGCTTTTTAACAGGTGATGAGATGTTATCTGTTAACAATCTGTTTTTGTTAATAGGTGATGAGACGTTATCTGTTAACAATCTGTCTTTTGTAAAAGCCTCTAGGACAGGGAAGGAAGTGTCTCTAAGGTGCGGTGAGCAAACTTGAGTGGAGGAAGCAAATGTCTCTGGAGTGAGGGGAGCAAGCTTGGGTAGAGAATTTCCATTGACCTTTTGTCTCTATGGAGGGAAATGAAACATATTCTATAAAATGTCAATGAGGATTTAAAGTGTCTGTATAAGTGTTTCCCAGATATTAGGCTATGGACCTTATACTGCTCAAGCCAGCTGCTGCAGCCCCTTGTCAAAGATCCTTGTCCTAGCCAAGTTGATGGCCTATCAGGACCAATGGGTACAGGGGAGAACAGAGGATGTGCATGGGTCCAGGTGCAGAGGACACTGCCGTGGGGGGACTTTCTGTTTGTTTGTTCGCTGTGCTAGGGATTGAACTCAGGGCCTTACACATGCTAGGCAAGTGCTCTACCACTGAGCTGCATCACCAGCCCTTTACATTTCATGTTGAGACAAGGCCTTGTCAGGTTGTACAGGCTGGCCTCAAACTTGCCATCCTCCTGCCCTGGCCTCCTGAGTTGCTGGGGTTACAAGACTGTGCCATCTTAGTCACAAACCTACAAAGTTTTGTCTTTGGAACAAAAAGTAAGATGCTCTTTTGGAAACAGAAAAGTCTTGAGTGGTCTGGGGAGGGCTGAGATGGAGGGGCAGTGGTTTTGCAGTAGCAGAAGTTGGTCTGAAGGGCACCTTTATGAGTGCCAAGTGAGGAGGGCAGTAACAGAGTCATGAAGGGTTGGTAGGAGCTGCAGAGAGGAAGGGTACAGGGAGGGCAGAATGGACAGTTGTCTGGCTTAGGGATGCAAAGGCATCTGGAAAGAAATTTAGAGGTGGGGTAGGATAATATAATACAGTTGTTCCTCAATCTCCTTGCCAGATTGGTTCTGGGGCACCCCCCAACCCAAATTTCAGGATGCTCAAGTCCTTTATATAAAAAGTCATAGGATTTGCCTAAAACTTGTACATATCCTCCTGAATACTTTAATTCATCTCTAGATTACTTATAATCTAGAGTATTATTATATTAATATCTAATACAATGTAAATGCTATGTAAATAACTGTTTTTCTGTGTTGTTTGGGGACTAATGACAAGAAAAACATCTGTACATGTTCACAGCAGATGAACCCTTTCTGTAGAATCTTCAGATGCAGAACCCAAGGACACAGATGACCAGCTGTGTTGGTAAATTCCGAGGGAGCAGAGAGGCACCAGAGTGTTCAGGAATATGATCCTGTTTGTTTGTTTTGGCTGAAATAACAGGATTTGCATGTTCATACACATCCTTTTGAAAACAGAAAAAGAGACATCTGCACTCCCATGTTTTTTGGCAGCTACTAGCACAATAGCTAAGAAATGGAAACAACCTAAGCACAAAAAGACAAGGACCACCTGAGCTCATTCTTATGTGGGATATTAAAAAGTGGATTTCATGGACGATGAGAGAAGAATGGCAGTTAATGGAGACTGGGGAGAGTCGGGGAGGGAGAGTGGGGAGAGGCTGACAAATGGGGACCAAGTCGCAATTAGAAAGGAGCAAGAAGCTCTGGTGTGGGGTTGCACACTGTAGGCAGCAATTACTTACTGTATATTTTTAAAGCCAGAAGAAAAGATTCTGAATGTTTTCACCAAAAAGTAATGATAACTGTTGGAGGAGATGGATATATTAAACTTTAACATTAGGCCATGCGATATATTGAAACATCTCATGGTATCCCATGAATGTGTGCAATTTTTATGTCTTTACATATGCTATTAAATGAAGAAAAAAGTCAGGAATGGTGGTGCACATCTGTAATGCCAGTGGCTTGGGAGGCTGAGGCAGGAGGATCATAAGTTCAAAGCCAGCCTCAGCTTAGCAACTCAGTGAGACCCTGTCTCTAAATAAAATACATAAAAGGGTTGGGAATGTGACTCAGGGGTTAGGTGCTTCTGGGTTCAATCCCCTGTACCAAATTTAAAAAAGGAAGAAAGAAACACAAAAATGAAAAAAGCCCAAAAGCATTTGCAAGGGACATCTCTGACGGCAGATGGGCCAAGTGCAAGCCTTGAGGGGTGGGGTGTGGGTTAAGAAAGACGCCCTTGCTGGGTATGGTGGTGCACGCCTGTGATCCTAGTGGCTTGGGAGGCCGAGGCAGGAGGATCACAAGTTCAAAGCCAGCCTCAGCAACTTAGAAAGGCCCTAAGCAATTCAGCGAGGCCCTGTTTCTAAATGAAATATAAAAAAGGACTGGGGCCTGGGGATGTGGTTCAGTGGTTAAGCGTCCCTAGGTTCAATCCCTGGTACGAAA
>JAJEJO010001874.1:215831-262511 GCA_020662805.1 Glaucomys volans
AAAGAAAGAAAGAAAGGGAAGAGGGAAAGAAAGAAGGAAAGAAAGAAAGAGGTCCCTGCTCAAAGGCAGTGTGTCTGCAGCTGTGCGAGTCCTGAGGCTGAGGCTAAAAGGAGGTGTGGGAAAAGGCAGTACTGTAAAGTCAGGGTTTTTGCCCCACCATCTCCTCCTTGGTGAGGACAAATGGTTCAATTCCGGTAGGAATAAGAAGCTGCTTAGTTTTCTTCTAGATGAGTGGTTGTTAACAAGGAAGCAGAGAGGGTACCATGCACCCTCAGACCCTTCTGGATCTGGGAGGAGTGGGGAGATGGGCCCACTGAGAGAGAGGCAGAAGGGAGAGATCTGCCTCTGGAGGTGAGGTTGCAGGGCACACCACTGGCAGAGAAGCCTTGGGAGATAATAGTTGGAAATCCACCTGCTAAATGAATTCATAGTATGTACCCATGAGCCAATCACATCTTTTCTCTGGGCCTCAGTTTCCTCATGTTTGAGACAGGACCATTGGATTACCTCACTGGATCAGAATCACCCAATAGATGTCAATTCATTAGGTTCCAACCCAGGCTCCACCCAGGCCCTGGCATGGATTTAAAAACAAACCCACAAACCCCCCAGGTGGCTCTGATGCAGGATCAGGTTTCTGAGCTGTGACATTAGAGTGCAGGTCTTCCTTCATCCCATGTTGACTTTGCTCCTTAGATGGAGGCCGGAAGCCTGAGCAGAATGAACCCAGGAGTGGTCTAATTTAGTATTCCTCAATCTCCTGCTCACATCTCATTCTTCTTCCAGGGCCAGCTTAAATTCTCACCATTCCTCCTCCCATTTCAGGCACTTGGTCTGATCTATCTCTTCCCATCTCTGGAAGCATCCAGGACACATGGCTTGTCCCATCCATGTAGAACAACATTATTTGATGTTATCAGCTACCCTGTTGTCTGTGTAGCCGGTCTTCCCAGCGAGAAGGGCATGAACCTCGTTGGGAGATCCTTGTCTCCCTCAGCCCTGACACCATGGTTACTGACTTCCATTGGACTGCTCTCAGGTCAGGAGACATCACAGTATGGTAATCACCACTTCGTTATTGTCAGTTCCGCTAAGTTAGCATCCGCTCTCCGAACCTTTCCAGTGGGGCAGGACATAGTTTATTCATTTCAGTCACCTTCCTGCAAATCTCTTGGGCATGTATTTCTTGTGATTTCATTAGCCTGAGGGTTAGAGCTAGATTCATTCCATGACATATTAGATTGCTCCAATTATGTGTTGTTACAAACTTCCTCCATTGATTTGGAGGGCTGTGTGATTTCCACCTTCCTGGTCAGAGTCATGTTTTCTTACCCACTGCTGATTATACTCTGTCATCCCAGGGGGAAAGAAAAGGGAAAGAATCAACACTGTAAATTAGGAGCACACATATGGGGAAAGGCGGAGACGGAGCTGGGAAGAGCGGAAGGTGGGAGCAGTGCACCCGCCAGATGGAGAAGGCTGCTTCCTGCTGTATCATGTTCCCTTGTTTTTCAGACTTCTGATCTCCCCCCTCTTCTGTGTCATTGTTATGTATTCCTTCAAAATAAATCATAAGAAAACCCAGTTCCAATGTGGATGGGGCAGGGGCAGGAGAACGTCTGCACGAGAAGTTCTGGAGAGAGAAAAGTGCTTATCTCATCTTGCTGCATCTGAATCTCGTGCCTGACCCTTGCTTTCCAGAAGCATTTTACTGAATCTCTCAGTGATTCAGTGAGGTGCACGGGTTGGGTGTTTCAGTAAGGGTTCCTTGTTCCTCGGAGCCCGAAGGTGGATTCTGGATGTTCACAGTGCTGACTTGGCAGCAACAAGGCTTTTTCTAAGGACAGAAGTGGGGCTTGTTGGGATTGTGGGCAGGTCTGAAGTGGACTTGTCTCTTCCCTATGCACAGGCACATGCATACGTAGACCCCCATCTCTTTTCTTCTCTGTCTCTCTTCCCTTGTCAAGTCTTCATCACTCAGCAGCATAAGCCACGTGGCAGCGAGAGTCCTGCTAAGATTTACAAAGGGGGATGTTGTCCCTGTGTAAAACAGATCCTTCACATCTGAGCAGTGCTTTGTGGTGCCTCTCTTTCTTGTTCCATCCTGTTTTGGGGGGGAATTGTCATCTGTTGTTCTTTAATTACAATGTCCCCTAGGATGCTCCAGTCCTTTTCCATTTCCAGGGATTTTTAAACTCCTTCCCAATGCACCATACTCACTTGATTTCTCTCTAATCTCATAAATCTCCTTCCACCAAATCTTAATGCAGTGGTGATTAGCTTTCCCTGTTTCCTTTCTTAACAAGAGTGGAAGTTTTAGATAACACCATCCACAGGAAGAGCATCTATAACTATTTTGAGCTAGAAGGGATTGCCAGGAGCAAGTCTGATCAATACCATTAAAAATAAATATCAGCTAAATGCAGTGTGGCACCCTGTACTGGATATCCTCTGCTCTCCTCTGAAACAAGGGACGCTAGTGGAAAGTGGGGGAAATCTGAACAGAATTTGTGGTTAAGGTAATATAATAGTAACCATGTTCATTTCTTAGTTGTGACAAATAGATCATGGTTGAGAAAGATGTCAGCATTAGGAAAAAACCAAATGAAGTATACATAGGAACTGTGTTTACTCTCATTTCAACTTTTCCATTGAAGTTGTACTAGGCCTATCTCCCCTAGCCAAAGAATGTGTTTATCTGCAATAGATCTTTGGAAAATTAAAGAACTTTCCAGATGGTCACTGAAAACCACAGAAAAGTTTTCCCAGATGATAGGCACACCTTCTAAAACAAAGACTTTGAAACTCTCCTCTTCACCTATTTGAGGGAAGGAGAAATGTGGGCAACTTCATTCAGAGGTCAGCCAAGGGAACATAATGTGCTTATCTTAATTGTTCACAGGGAGTTGGTGCTAGTGACTTAGGTGGGAGGCTCAAAATGAAAAAGAAGGGGAAAGATAAAACAGGGTGGGTGCTGGGAGTGATTCTTTTAAAGTCTGATGACCTTGAAAGGCACCGAATGATGGTTTTCTTGCTAATAGAATGAATCTATGGTATAAAAGACATACATCTGACCTGAGGAAACCCTGTGCATCTGGGGGCTGGCCTGGTAGTATTAGCTGGTAATGTTCCTGGAAAGGCCTGACCACCAAGGCCTCTTATTATAGAACAGCTATCCAACACAGTAACCACTGACCACAGGAGGTTTTTTAATGTTAAAATTATTAAAATGGAATAAAGCTAAAAATTCAGCTCTCAGTTGCGTTGGCCACATGTTTGATGTCTGCCACGTCAGACGGTGCAGATGGAGACCATTTCTACGCCCACAGAAGATAGGACAATGCTCTCTATGCTCTTCCTATTGCACATCTGGGACGTTCTGCCAGGATCTTGCCTGACAAGACACATAGTGTAAGGATTCACCACCAGAACCTCCTTTAAGACACCAGAAATCCCTGACCTGGAGATTCAAGAAGCTTTAGGAAATGGGCTGATGGGAAACAAATTCTTAGGCAGAACAAAATTTTTAAGATGAACCTAAAAAATGGCATGAGGGGCAGGGAGCAGAGTGTGAATCAGGAAAGACAGGAATATACTTTCAATTTTTATTAGATATACATGGAAAGTTCTCGTTCATAGCAGTTCATGAAAATATGAATTTCATGATGTTTGGCCAAAGCCTCTTCAAACAGGGCTTGATCCTAGCCATGGTCTTAGACTCAGGGAATGAATTCACACATCTCAGTCACTTAATTTGGTCTTTGTACCTAGTTTCCTTCATCTTGAATTTGAAGAATTAGGATTCCGCTAGTTTCTGTGTGTCTTGTGTGGTGCACAGGATTTTCTTTTCTTTTCCTCTCTAACATGCCAAGAGTGGAGATGGGCCTTTTGCTACTTGACTTATTTTCTTGGGTGACAGGCCATGGGACTAAATGGACAGAAAAAGAGGCTTTCTGTAATGAGCTTCAAGGAGGCTGTCAATTTCATGAAAGAAGCATCAATGTATGAAGCTGCTCAAAATATGGCTGAGTCTACATCCCCATTCAGGGGGAGTGCAGAAGTTAAGGGGCAGCCTCCCAAGGGGTGGGGAAATATCAGGCATGGTCTTAGAGCATGTTAGTTTACAGATGAGTGGATCAGCAGGATTGAGAGCCTGTCCAGCCCACCCGATGGGATGAAGAGAGCCATCCAGAGATTCTTGGGCTCTGCTTCTTACTACGGTGTGAAAAAGAGCAAACCCGAGAGCTGCCATCTTCTCACTTGTAAAGTGAGGGGAATGTGTCTTTTGCTGGCTTCTCCTTTTAAATGAGGCAATAAACAGAAAATGTAAAAGGCCTTCCAAAGAAGCACCCTAGGGATGAATGCTGTAAGAATTCACTACTTTTTATTTTACATGCATCTCCCATAACCCATGTGGAAAGCCATTCCATTCCCTTAGCCCCCTGGTCTGAGCCTGCTGTTGTTCCACAAGGAAGAGTTGTTGCATGAATGGATGCTGCAGATGCAAAGCTCTTCGGGTGTGCCCTTCCTTCCTCAATCCACTCTCTGTTCTACCTTGATTAGAAATTTTAGCCAGCTTGTGACCACTCAGATGAAGTCCACATTTTCCAACCCCTTTGAAGTTGAATGTGACTATGTAATTAGATTCTGTCTAGGGAAAATGCACAGAAGTGATGTTTGCCACTTTGAGTTTATACTTTAAGTTTTCATTTTACCATTTTATTGCATCTTCCCTATTTTTTATTGGTGTATCGTCATTGTGCATAATGGTGTGATTCACCCGTACATATTGCACAAGCACACATGACTCATACTTCGAAGGGAAGGAGAGGACCCATCCTTCCTCCTTCCTGCTTCCTCAAATATGGGCATGGTAGCAGGTGCGGAGTAGCCACCTTAGCTACAGAATGGAGGCTCTGTATTGATGATGACAGAGTAAGAAGAGAGAAGGCTCTCTGGCCTTCCATACCATTAAGCTTCCAGACCAGCCTGACCACCACTGTCGTGGCCCTATCTTCGTTTTAGCTCACACGCTGTGTCTTAACGAGTGCTCCTTTCAAATGATCCTCCTCAGAGGCTGCTTCTGGCACACATGGCAGCAACCCTGTTGGTCTCAAGTTCTCACTGTTCCCTTCCAGGTAAAGCTCACCTGCTCCAGGTTCTCAGCACTCTGTTTGTGTTATCAACCATACTTTATAGACCGCTGTGCTAATGGATGCTGGGTATTCCTCCTGGGCAGTGGCTGTTCTGAAGGCTTTCTGGAAACACCACACCTGTCCACACAGAGCATTAAGAAGAGGATTGCTGAATGCCTCATACAAGGTGGAGGAGGGCTGGGGTTCGTGCCAGCTTTCTAGTGTCCCCCACAAACACCATGGCACTTGGACGGGCTTTGAAAGCCATCTGACTGGCAGAGCACCTGCATGTCTAGTTCCCAGTTGAGTGGAGGGGCTGATGTCCTCTGGTTCCCATGTGCCTACACTACTTCTCGCCTCTGCATGGATCTGGGGTGATGCCTCTGCAGTGCTGCCTGCATCCTGAGTCCTTTGCTCTAAGGGCAACCCAGTGTCCAGCTTTGGGATCATGAGTTGGAGAAAACTGGGAAGTTGCTTGGGCAGCTCAGCCTGGCTCTATGGGTACAGCCCACAGCTAAAAATGGCCATTGACACCCCCCTGCCAGGTCCCCTATCAAAGTTTTGCTTCCAGGTGGGGTAGGAAGAACAAAGATGACAGCTAGTTCTGGTTTTCTTTTCATTTGTAGGAAAAAAGGGATGAACATTTCTTTGGGACCATGTCTCATTTTGTCGCCTCCTTCTGTAGTTACAAGAAAGCCTTGTGTTTTTTTGTTGTTTTTTTTTTTTCTTTTGTATATGGCTCTGTTTTTGTTTTTTTTGTTTTTTTTTTTTTGAACCAGGGATTGAACTCAGGGACACTCGGCCACTGAGCCACATCCCCATTTTGTATTTTATTTAGAGACAGGGTCTCACTGAGTTGCTTAGGGCCTCACTAAGTTGCTGAGGCTGGCTTTGAACTCGCGATCCTCCTGACTCAGCCTCCCAAGTCGCTTGGATAACAGGTGTGCGCCACCACGCCCGGCTTGGCTCTGTTTTAAGTGGGATTGGGAGGGGATATTTCCTTCTTCACTGATTCACTGGGATGTGGGGAAGAATAGAAGAGAAACCCCTCAGAGGGAAGGGAAGATAAGTTAGAACCACACTCACATTACCACATCCAGGTCATGGCAGGGGATTAACAATGTGAGTGATACTCATGAGCTAACGTGTTGGAACAACACAGCATGTGTCTCTCTTTTCCTGACTTTTGATTCTACATCACAACTTTTCAATTCTGCAACATGGTTTAAGCTAACAGCAAACAAACCCCCAATCATATTCCTTGGCAGCTTTGCCCTCAAATTGGAGAGAATGGGCATGTATGTCCTTCTTCAAGGACAACCATCATTTCTGTCAAGAGAAGCAGTGTTTCGACAGGAGGACAGAGCTGCAAGCAGGCTTTGGGCTCAGCATCCTGACCCAGGCAGGGCAGGCCTGAGTGTTGTCACAGCCATCTGTTGCAGCCTGTAATGCATGAGCACATTAGCACATGGCCCTCCAGCAGCCTCAACATTGTTCTCCTGGCTCAGTTAGTACAGCCACTCAACAAAGGGACAGTTTTGCATTTGGGGTAAATACAACCACTGAGGATTTTTTTTAAAGGGTACTTTATGTTAAGGTTTATACTAGCGGTTTGAATTGGACAATTGTGGCCACCCTCCCACCTACTCCAATATTGTTCTCATTCTGTTTGTGACGTTGACATGGATGGTGTGTGGGAGCCACTAATTTGCCAGGAAATATCTTTCCTCTTTCAGCTATGATCCTCATCAGGAAGATTTATCCAACTGAACATTTGTCTCTTGGTTTTCTTAATCCAAGGAGTTTGCCTCCCAAAGGATTAGAACAATTGTCCACCTACGAATCCATGTCACCTTAAGGTCAGTGTCACCTCTCAGGGGCTACATCCTTTCTGTGCCCAAAGCCCACCCAGCAGATGTGGGGAGGCAGCTTTTGTTCCTGGTGGAGAACATCATACTTTAAGCTTTGGTAAATTTGTTGATCCCTAACTGATTATTTCAGAAAATCCCTTATTTGCTCCCAGGACCAATTCAAGGTCAGGCCTCAGCAGATTTTTAAAAAGCAATCTTGGGAAGGAGATCATAGTTTGATGATGCACTTTTCATATGATCAAATTTTGCCTGATTTCCTCCTGTAGGAGTTCCAGTGAAGCTTTATGCCTTCTCTGTTCTTGCTCAGAAGCAAAAGCCATCTGAGTGCATCCATTCATTCATTCAATTAATATTTATTGGGCACCAACTATGTGCTGGACTCTTCTACATCACTGATCAGGATGGACAATGATCTGTGCCTAGTGGAGCTTAAGTTCTAGTGGGGAAGACAGATAATAGTAATAATAATAATAATAATAATAACAACAACAACAACAACCACAACAAAACCAATATGGCATGAGAACAGGAAAAGTAGAGCAGGGAGGGGGACTGAAAATTCCAGGCTAAGTTTGGAGTATTAAAAAGGAACAAGGGGTAGTTATGATCTCAATTGGCTGAACTTTGTATTCCAAGAAGAAATATTATCCCTCAAGATAATGGCACCTTCCCTACATTAAAGTTCCCCCCCACACAAGTTCACTTTCAAGTGCAAAAGATCACTTCACTGGCCCCTTCCAATCATGGTAACTCTTAAATGCCAAGAGAGAGCAAGTTCCTTATGTCTGTTTCTTCTGCCCAAAGCAGGAGACAGGTAAACATGGTGGCCCATGAGCTCAGAATTAGCCTGTATATTTGCCATTGAGGAGTCTCTTCCAACCTCCTGACCATTAAATGTTTGTTGAATAAAATGCCTAGAAGATGAATTATAGAAATCGGGATATCTTTTTCTGCACTACTTACCCTCCCTCAGATTTATGCCAAATCTTCATGATCAAGTTTAATTTTTAATGTCCACTTCTCAAAATGTGACTTGGGCTGAGGGTATGGGTCAATAATAGCACACTTGCCTAGCATGTGCAAGGCCCTGGGTTTGAACTCCAGTACTTAAAAAAACAAAACAAAACAAAACAAATCCTGGTTCTATTTCTATTACGATGAAGATTTGCACATTGGCCATTTCATTTCCAAGTCACAATAAAGGCTGGCTGAATAAGGAAATAATCCACAAAAAATCTACCTCCTTCAGCCAGGCTTCTCACTGAGATTCTGCCTAAGACCCAACGGTATTTGTTAGGAGCAGTGGGCAAGTCCCAGGGTGGGAGTTGTTGTGGGGTTTGTGGCTGGCAGGGAGGGCACTGGGCTTCTTTCTATGAACAGAGCTCAGGAAACTGCCAAGTTGCTTTTGGGGTCCTGAGACATGCAGGTTTCTTGAGATGCTGCAAGGCAGGTCTGAGGGTAACAGAGACCCGACTTCATGAGACCTCCCAGATTTGATGAAATGACACCATGCAGCCAGGCACTCTTCTGTTTCACCAGGTATGCTGGGTGTGCTGTGCCACGGAAGGGTTCTCTCTTTCAATCCTGATGCCTGTGGAGATGGACTATCATCACCCCATTTTTCAGCTAAGAAAACTGAGGCTCAGAAAGCCTATGGTCTTTGTCCTACCTAGGTCACACAGTGAATGGATCCCAGCAGAGACAGCATATCACCTCACACCAGGCTGCCCCCTCTTAGTCTCCAAGGTGATCACCTGCTTTCATGACCTATGTATTCCTGGCTGCTTAGAGGAGGAGGCTCAGATGTGAGGTCTGGATCTAGGCATAGGTGTACCTGGGCAGGCCTTGTGTGCAGAGCATCCATTCCAGCTGGGACCTAGCAGGGGTGACTCCTGGGAGCTTTCCTTTAATCTTCACAGCCACAGGACTGCCAGGCACTATTACTAATGATGCAGGGAGGTCTTGAAACCCAGCCCCCTGTAATGCAGGGCCCAAGTCCCAATCCAGCTGCCCTGGGTAGAAGCATGAACGCCCACCTGGCCTAAGACCAGTGTGCCCCATCAACGCAGGATTCATTTGAGGCCTTCACACACTCTCCAAACTTCTTTGAGTCCTCCATTGATTCCCACTATGCCATTTATTCATTCATTTCCTGGGCCCTTGCATGTAGCAGGTATGGTCTAGATACAGAAGCATCCAAACCACTTTCTACCCTAGGGAAGTCTTAGCACCTAGGACAACTCCTTTCCAGAATTGTCTACATTGCTGCTTCAAAGAGGCTAGTGAATTCCATTAGCACACACAGGTGACACCAAGGAGGGCTGTTTTAACTCATCACATCCTCCTGCCACCTGGGGGTTCCCAGGACATCTGTTCCAAGAGCTTGATTTGCTCATGGCACTTTGGAAATCACCCATCCTGGCTCCATTCTACAGTTGGGGAAACTGAGGCGCAGAGCCAAGGATGATCCAACTTTGAGAGTCCAGTCTAGCTCTGCTCTTGAAGACAAGCATTTACTGCCAAGAACATTTGAGTATGAAGGAGGGGGATTACTTATGACCTATTTTCAACCTCCAGGCCAAGATTCCTTGTAGCCCTTGCTAAGGGGAGGAGAGTTCCATGAGTCAGACTAGTTTGGGAGGAACAGAGGGGAAGGGTTGAAGGGTCAGACGCTAAAGAGCTGGGGGAAAGCGGGAGAAGACTGCAGATTCCCAGAGTTCAGAAGGGAGAAATCGGTATGCCCAGCTGCCCACAACTGAGATTTCTGAATCACAACAGCTCCCAGTGCTCAGTAGGGACAGAGGGTCTCCCGAGAGAAGCCGGCGCATGTGCAAGCGCAGGTGTGTGTGGACCGGAGAGAGCGAACTTGGGGAAGTGAGCCGGTGTGCAGAAGCCTGTGAGCGTGGACACGTGCCCGCAGCAGTCTGTGCCCGGTGCTCCCGCAGACAGACAGCTGTTTGACCCCCGCACGAATGTAGGCGCTTCCGTAGGGCTCCGCGTGCCTCCTTCTCGTGGACCCCAATCCTCCCTCAGCCAGTGGACTCAGAGGCCGTCCGGCCGCCGCCATCTCGCCAAAGAAGGGCCAACAGCGCAGTCCAAGCCAGCTGCTTCGTTTTGGCAATCTGGGCGGACGCGGGCCGCGCTGGAGCACCCCGCAGGGGCGGCGGGTCTGCGGGACACAGGACGCCCCTCCACACCACTCTCGCTTCAGCCTGCACGAGATCCAGGAAGCAAGGAGCAGAGGGGACACTTGCACACAGCTCAGAGCGAGTTTTCCGAGCTGTCTTCCCCGAGAACGGCAAGGCGGCGAGCCCAGGGGACTGTCAGCTAGTCCTGGTGCGCACCGCCGCTCTCGGGGCTCGCAGACCGAGAGCCCGCGGGCCGATTCGGCCTGCTGGCGTGTCTGGGGGAGCCTTGGCGTGGGGTACGGGGGTCCGGCGCACCCTCCCAGCGGCTTCGGCTCCCTCTGATTCCGCGGCCTGTGCTGTATTTAGCGAGATTGGAGCACGTGCGCCCCTGGTCCCCGCAGGTTTTTCACTTTGCGACCCCTTTTCGACTTACTCCTGAGGTGTGGGATGCACCACCAGGGAGGCCATCCATGCAGCTTAGGATTCCGGCTGCGACCCCGGCCGGCAGCTGCCCTGGCGGTAACGACAGTCCCTAATGAGCGACCGCCAGCGGCTCACCTGCTCTGGCCCCTCCTCCGCCCGCGCAGCGCGCCCACCCGAGCCCGCTAATTGCTAAAGCCTGTCCTCACCGCCTGCCACCCAGATGGGGGCGTCCGGGACAGATGGGGTCCAGGCACCAAAAGGGAGCATAGGAGCTTTCCTTAAGTGGGCTGAAACGTGGGAGGCAGGCAGCAGCTCCAGATCGGAGAATTCCCCAGCCGGCAGCTAAGCCAGTCTGGGAAGGCCGGGGTCCCAGGGGGGTCTTGGGTGTGTGGGCTAGGCCACCTACTGGGTGTGGGCGCTGGAACAGGACTCTTGGATTACACCTGGGGGTGCTCCTGAGCGAATCACTCATCTCTCTGTGCCTGTGTTTCTTCACCTGTAAAATGGGATAATAATGGCACCCTCCCTCTAAGAGTTACAAGTGAGAATTCAATGAGCTGACAGGTGTAAAGCTCTCAGTACCGCGCCTTACACCCACCAGACTTCAATGTTTTCCACCTTCTCTGGTGGAAATAATAAATGGTGTGTGGTGGGCAACGGCCTCCCTCCTGTCAGCTGTGTTGCATCTATTCTCCCCTGCCTGCCCCCATTAACTTGCGACCATGCAATGCAATCATATGCCAACAACCTGCTCCTGAGAACAGAGATAGGGATTGGAGGTGTGAGTGTGTGTGTGTGTGTGTGTGTGTGTGTGTGTGTGTTGGGAAGTTGATCCCCATCTCTGCCCTAACATGGCCCTTCACTCTGTCAGGGAGTCTGGAACTTAACCAGGCCCCCAGAGCATGGGTTGTTGGCAGCTTCCAAACTAAGGAGTAGCCATGGTAACTTTACCTTGCTGTTCGTCCCTCTCCCATCCAGGGGGATTGAGTGCAGCAACTGCTTACTCTGGGAACAGCCAGGCCTTTTCAGGCCTTCCTCTCAGGTAAGGACAATGATGAGGGGAGCAGACACCTGCAGGGCCTCTTGAAACTCTCCCTGTAGGGCTTTTGTAAAAGACCCCTATGACTCCTACAGGTACAGGGACCTTGTCACATAATCTGTAAGGAAAGAGGAACTTGAAATGAGAGATGGGCAGATGTGGAGGAATCCCATGTCTTTGATGAACTCCAAGGTAGCACCAATGTGTTTACTAATGGAGTTCAGACAGATTTCTAAGTAAATTCTGCCCTATAGGGTGACAGACATTTCTCCAGTGCTGGACTACTTTTATCCACGAGAGCATACTGAGAGAATTGAAAACACAGAACTGGCCCCAGAATCTCTTTACTGGGTCCAGTCTGGGATTGAGAAAGGAAGGTCCTGGCCAGGTGGCTACCGAAGCCCTAGTTCACCATGGATGTCCCTGGCACCACATCTTCCTATTGCCAGTCAGAAAACCAGCTCTCACTGGAAGAGTGACTCTTTTGGGGCTCAGCAATATGTTCCTCTACTAAAATATACTTTAGGTCTGCCGGTTCACGGCACCCTCTGCCTGTCTCTGGGATGCAGAATTCCAACTCTATGGGCATCAGAGTTATCCTGGAGCTATGGCCAATCCTATAGTGAATCCTCCAATACTGCCAGGGAATTGTCCTTTTCTATGACTTCAGCCTATCTGAGAGTGGGGACATTCCCCTGACCATAGAAGGAGGCCCAGTTCTCTCACTGAACTGTCCTCTCAACCTCCTCTGGTAAAGCTCCCAGGTTCTTAAGGAGGATGAAGGGCAAGTGTCTGCAGACCTTGAAATCCAGTGAGTCCATGGGCCCAGCAGCTGAGAGTTTAGGAATCACAAAGGGTCAAGCAAAGGGGTTTGAAGTTAGAAAGTGCTGAAAAAGATCTAGGGACTAATGCTTCCCTGGTGCTAACTCACTATGTCAAGTGCCACTGCTTTCCTCCAGCCTTCCTTTCCCTTCCCCTCTCTCTTTTAGTGGGAAGTCGGTCCCCAATTAAGGCTCCAACCATAGTCAAAGTGGTTGTGCACAGTCTTCTACTACCATTTCTCATGGAAGCCCAGCTGCTGGCCTGAACTTCTATCCAGGACCCTGGCCAGTTCAGGGCCAGCCTCATCAAGGGTGCCTGCCCTCAGCAGGCACACCAAACACTCTGTGTGCACACAGTGTACGTGACTCCTCAGCATCCAGGGATGCTCAGACCTCACACGTTGAGGCAGAGGCCCCCAGCTGGAAGCACAGTTCAAGCTAATGGCCCCGGGAGGGCCCAGGGCCTGACCCAAGACAGCCAGCCGCTCCTTCCTTGGCAGGGGTCTAGTCTGACCTGTGGCTAGATACTGCTGAGAACTTGGGGACAGGGTGGCAGGGAAGACTTAATTTGTCTTCTTTCCACAACTGGTCCTTCTGTGCATAGCCCGGAACACCCCAGCCCACACCAGCACATGCCGTGTTTTGCGATGGGTGAGGACGCTGCCACCGCACAGAGCCCCCCAAACGCTACCCTGAGCTGGCATGGGCGGGATTGCCAGCCTCTTCGCATTCTTCTTATGCGTCTGCGGCTAGAGCTGGACCCCGTTTTGAATTCTTTGCAAGTTTCGTTTCAAATGGGAATTCCGAATAAAGACGACTGGATCTTACCCTGCCCTCTTCTTGGGTTCGCTTAGCACTGCTTGGCTGCTGTTCTCTGCCCAAAGCGCTCGGCCTCCTCCAAAATCCCTCCTAGTCTTCGATAAAAAGAGAAGCCCGCTGGTGAAAAGCAAGGCCTACAGCACCAGTTCCTGGACACCGCAGTTCTGGCCAGCAGCCCGACATTACCCGCTAGAGGACGGGAGCGCCTGCCTGCGAGTTAGAGGATGGAACCAACCCCAGGCCTGGACAAAGGGCTCTGCTTGGGCTGGGCTCCGGGACCGGACTCAGCAAATGAGGTTCCGAATAGAGAAATCAATAGCCTCAGGTTCAAGGGCATTCCATGGGTGGCTACTAAAGATGTCATGAGTAAGACCCCTGGGCGGCGAGACCAGTTCACCCAGTGGCACCAACAGGTCCTCTCAGGAGCTCTGGTGAAGAGGCTGCAACAGGATCTGTCCCTGTTCATGATGGGGCTGAAGGTTTTTGTTTGTTTTTCTTTTGTTGTTGTTTGTTTTGTTTTTATTTCTATCCAGAATCTCTGGTAAGAGCCATATCGAATTCGTATTGCAGCTTTGGGTTGTAAGGAACCCAGTATTCGAGAGAAAAGAGAAATAATCCCAAGAAAGTACACAGAGGCCAGAGGCTGGCTATCTCCTAGCAGTTCCCAGCACCTGGCACTTCGAAGTTCAAGACCTGAGTGGGCACTGTGGAAAGACGGTAGAAAGCCCGAGAAGGGATGGATGGGCTGATGGATCCCTAACCAAACGTTCCCGCAGCCCTCCACACTGAGAGCCTTCCCGGGGCACTAGGGCCCCAAGCGCTGGGTCCCTGCTCAAGGCAAGGGAATCCGCTGGGATGTGTGGGGATGGGCAATTGCCCTTGAGCAGAGAGAACGAGGAGAACTAAAAGCCCGACAGAAGACAGAAGAGGATGCCTGAGTCCCAGACCCCCAGCCCAAGGCACAGCCTTCGCCCCAAAGGCCAGAGTTCCACAAGCGGGGAGGTTAATTTGCATTCCTAAACTAGCAATATTCAACTGACGAGCAAGGGAGTTTCTGGGTTAGGTCTCAGAAAATAAATGTTAAAGAAAAGCAAGTTGTGATAAATACCCAGAGGATGTGCTCAAAGGCTAAACAGAAAGGGTGCTCCAGGAGGGGAGGAGTTGGGGGGGTTGACAAACAACCCCCCTTGTCTTTCTCCTGGCAAAACCAGTGAATGCTCACCAAACCCTGCCCAGAGGAATTACAGCCCTCAACCCTCTTTCCCCAGGGCTCCCTGAGCACCCTCCCACTCACACGGATGAAAAAGTTTGATTTACTTTAAATTTTATTTAAAATCTCAACACTCGATCATTTATTTCGTTTTCTGCAACCAAACAAATAATAAATATTATTTAGCACTTTTTTTTTTTTTTTTTACAAAAATAAAACAGATGATACACTCTCTGCTAGGGCAGCGTAACCAGAGGAGGGATGTTATGTGGCAGAGGATATGAAGCCCATATTGCCACGCAGCCAGCGCCAGGCGATTTGCACCAACGCAGGAAGCACGTGGAGGAGTTTGCCATTTGAGTTAAACGTGGCAAAAAGAAACCGATACAGAGAGGAAAGCCGGCTCAGACTCCGGAGGGGCTGGCAGTCACGTGAGCAAACAGTTTAGCATCGTGCACTTACCTCATCACTGGTATTGTATTTACACCTCTCAGAAGGAAATTATTAAACAACTAACAGAATCCCACCCCCATAACTCAAGCTATATGCACAGCAACCTCCTTTTAGTTCCTCCAAACCCTCAGGTACCAAAATAACTGTCCCCAGTCGAGTAAGAAACCAGATCACTTTTTGTGCTCAAGATGGAAAGAATGGAGAGGGCTGGGGCTGGTTTTCATTTTTAAATAATGCCTAAAAAACACCCTCGTCCCCCTAAATCGGCAGTTTGGGTTATTTCACTCCACAAGTGGTTCTATTCTGAGTGTCTATAAAGCTTGCTCATACTGTTGAAAAAGGAACATTCACAGATTTATTAGAAAACCACAAACCCCCAAATCAACAAGAGACAGGAATGGCCACAGTTCTTACACGATACGAGTTTACCCAGATACGGAACTCGGGCATTACCCGACCCGACGGTAAGTGCTTCTGGTACCAGCACCAACTTCCAACTAACTCATTGCCCCTGGCCCGGGGTCAGAGAAGACCCTTGAGGGTGAGGCCCCTCGGTTGCTTCTGCAGTGAGGCTCCCAGAGTCTCCTATCGGCCAAGAAAGGAGGAAGGAGAGGAAGTCCCGAATGTACCCCCCAGACTCCCCACGAAGTGCCGCCTGGGTCCAGTCAGTGAGTGAAACCGTGCTCGAGGGGAAACAGTATTTGGACTCTTTCCCCCTGGGTGGGGAGAGGGAGTCCGAGGGCAGGACGCACATGGCGGTGCCATTTTATAAAGTAGTGTCTACCGGATCTGCGCGGTTTAAAGCCAGAGGGCTGTACCAGGTCCTGGAGGCAAGCGCCCCTCACTCCCACTGCTCTGCGCGTTCCCATTACTTCGGTTCCCGGGTGCTGGAGTCCCAATCATTCCCCACCCCTTTTGGTCCTGCGCCCCTCCTCTCGAGCCATAGCGCCGGCCAGTCCTCTCGCTTCCCCGCGCCCTCTGGGCACCCCGGCTCTCCCAAACGCTCCGGCACCGACCAGCTCACTTGGCGTCGGAGGTGAGGCGCGGCAGGCTGCCGGCGCCCATGGCCGACACATGGTGGTGCGGCGGTGGCACCTGGCACATGCTGCAGGGGCAGGGCATGCCTCCCCAGTGCTGGAAGCCTCCACTGCCTCCGCTGCCGCCGCCCCCGGCCCCCAGCGGGGCAGCCGTGGCCGCCGACGGAGATTTGAGCAAGCCATGCGGAGGCCGGATGGAGCCGACCGATGACAGCCCGGAACCCGGCAGAGAGGCGCTTGACACCGCGGCGGCGGCAGCGGCGGCGGCTGCGGCGGCGGCGGCGGGGGGCAGAATGGGGTGGTGCACTGCCGGATGGTGCGCTGCGTGAGCGGCAGCCGCTGGGTGAGCAGTAGCGGCGGGAAGCGGTGCAGAGTGTGCCAGGCCGCCGCAGGCCGACGGATGGAAGCCGGCGTGGTGGCCTCCGTAGATCTCGCTCACCAGTCGCTTCATCTCCTCCAACGAGTTGGTAAGCATGAGGATGTAGTTGCGCGCCAGGAGCAGCGTGGCGATCTTGGAGAGCTTGCGCACGGACGGGCCGTGCGCATACGGCATGACCTCGCGCAGGCCGTCCATGGCGATGTTAAGGTCGTGCATGCGCTTGCGCTCGCGGCTGTTGATCTTGAGACGCAGCTGCTGCAGCTCCGGCTCCGTCATCTGTTTCTTGTCCTTCTTGGTGGACGACGTAGCCGCTGACGACGTGGACGATGAAGTGCTGGAAGAGGATGACTTGAAGCCACTGACGCCCAGCTTGTCCCCGGGGTGCGCGCCCGCCGCGCCCATGGCTCCGCGCAGCTCGGCGCTCAGCTCTGGCGGGCAGTCGCTCGGCGTGGACGAGGACACCGTGCCGCCTGTGAAGCCGCTGCCGCTACTGCCCTTGCTCCGGGCCGGCAGAAAAAGGTCATCGGGCTCTGGAGACGACGGACGACTGGACACCAGGCTGGCGTCCGAGTCCATGGCCCCGGGGGATAGTCGCAGCTTTCACAAGGTCCTTTCTCTCTGGTCCTCAGAGCTTCCCGGACAGAAATGAGACAGAGGGGGAGGGAGGAGAATAAATGGAAGAGAGAAAGAAGACACTAAGTGTGACAGAAGTGCTGCTCCTGCCTGCGCCTTATTGCGGGGTCCAGGCACCGGTGGCGGGTCGCTCTGCGTCCACCTCGCTGCCATTTCTGGCCTTGCTCCTAGCCACACGGTACTCATGACTCGTCTCCTCTGTCCTTCCCCACTGCCTCCCCTCTGCTCTCATCCACAGGTTGTTTTATTTTAGAGAGCACTGGGTGTCCCTCAGTGAGGGGCGTGCTAGAGGTTTTGTTCTTTCCGTTAGGAATGGGAAAGCGGAGTCTCCAGGGCTGGAATAAACAAGGAACAAGTGGGAACTTTTCTTTGGGTATTGTGAGGATCTAAATAGAGAACTATTTATTTGGTTCCTCAAATGCATCCACCTTATCTCCATCGACACCTTGCAGCAAATACGCGCGCACATATACTTCCTGAGACTGCGAGGGGGCCCAGATTCCATGTGCTGCGTCTCGGGGCCACCGGCAGCTCTCCAACTGACCCGGACTTGGACAGAAGGAGTTGTGGTCGCCTCGACTTATGGCTTTGGGCGAAGAGGATGCTGCGGTGAGTGTGGGATGCGTCAGAGCAGTGAAATCGCTCAGGACAACTGACTGGGAGAGGAGGGAATCGGATTCCACTCTGTGGGACCATCCTGGGTTGCAGCGGAGTTTGGGCTGGGGTGGGGTGGGGGTGGGGGATCTATCCTTGGGATCTAGTCTAGGGCTGCTGGGGGGGCGGGGACACTTACTGTGAATTCGATTTGAGGAGCTCGCTCCAAAATCCGCAGAGGAGATCCTGGCTCTGGGCGCTGGTGTCGCGTCTGTCTATAATAAGCATCCGCACCTTTCAGGGATCTGCCGGTTTTTATAGCCGGGTGGCTGCGGCGACGGTGGCGGCGGTGGCCCGGGCGGGGGCGGGGAAGGGAAACAATGTGCTTGTCCTGGAGGGGCAGCCGCGCCAATGAGCTGGGCCCACTGGAGGGGCTGGGAAGCTGATGTCATCCGGGCTAATTCCGCTCAATGAAACCCGCCCGGTCCGGCACACGCCTCCTCCCCGCGCACAACCAATGGGCGTCCGTGCTGGAGAGATTCTTGTGGAGAGACTGGAGGAGACCCCGGGAGCGAGAGTGAGAGGCGAGCGGGAGGAGGAGGGCAGGCTCACCCGGGAAGGAGAGAGGGCCGAAAGCGCATGGGACCGAGGAAGACAGAAACATCGTCAAATTTCTATAAAAATACATTCATCACAGAGTCTGAGTGGGGGGCCGAGTGGGCTCGAAACTCGGCATAAAAACTAACCTGATGCCCAACGCTGCTGAATCTTTGGAGATGTACGCAGATAACGCTGAGGACGCAGTGGAAGCTCCCTAGCGTTCTCTCTTTCCCTCTGTGTCTTCCTGCCGCCTGTTGCCGTCTCTGGGTTTCATCAACACGCGAGCACTGGGGGCCCCAAATTTAGAGGTTAACCATGCACAAAGTCCCCGCTTTCTTCGCTCTCAGAGCGCACGTACTAGGGGTTTGTTGCAGCTGCTCCTCAGGCAGGCGGTAGCGCCCCCAGGTGGAAATATGGCCTTGCCGGACAGAGGGCGGGCAAGGAAAATGGGGACCCACTCCCGAACGGTGTTTTGAAAGAAGTCCCAACTCTTCATAAAGTTGAGAGTGTGCGGGTCGAGTTATTTCCGAAGAGTAACCGGGGTAACTCAGAGTTAGCGCATCCAGAGTTAACTATCCCCACCCGCTGTTTACTAGCAGGGAAGCCCAGTGACAGCATTAAAGAGATGTCTCAGGCTTCCTCAGGCGGTGGGGTAGGGAGTGGAGATTGAACTATTCCCAGCTGCCTTTTGACACGGTTTTACTCTTCACAGCCTGACTCTCAAACAGGGAAACACCTTGACCAGGAGGTATTGAGCCCAATCTGGAGAAGTATCTGAGGTTGTCCATTCGCCCATTTTACAGATGAGAAAATCTATGACCCTACAGAAAATCGCTAAGCCATTACAGGGCAGCCCCTGCCTCTGGAGTACAGATGCCAGCGTGTAGGAGGATCTCTGAGGGCAGAAACAGCTGCGCGGCTCCCCAATTTTTAACTTTTCCCCTGAGCTGAATTTCAGTTGGTACAGCTCCTCACAACACGTGCGCGCACACACACACACACACACACACACACCTATGCTCATGCACACTGTCCCCACTTCTCTCTCCCAGGGCATATTAAGGGTTCTTGGGGTTACTTCCTTTGTTTGGGAACCTTTAATGTACATAAGGCGTACATTACAAAAACAAGCAAACAATAATTTGGCTTCATGTAGCAAAGTGACCAAATAGGCTAATACAAAAATCCAGGTTATTGCTCCTAGTTCGGTTCTAAGTTTCCCTCCAGGATTGAGGCTAGAAAGCCCGGTGGGTTTGTGCCTTTGCCCCCGTCTTGTGCCTTCTGGAGCATTATTTTTCAGCCCGCGTGTTTTCCAGCTGGCTCTGCAGCCATCCGTTAAATATGTATTTAAAACTTGAAGAATTGAAGCGTGGTGATATGCCGTCCAACGGTCGCAAGGATGACCTATAACCGTTCAATTAGCGGAATCTGCCACACAGAGGGACGAACCCAGGAAGCGGGGGTGGGAATCAGGGAGAGCTCGGGCCTTTGGACATCCCCCTCCACCCGCAGTGAGGCCGCGAGTGGAGGTGTGAGGTGTGGGGCCACCAGCTGGGCCGTGGAGTTGTGCGCCTGCCAGTGCATCTAATAAACACTAGCAGGCACAACGTGCGCGCGCCTTGGTTGCAGGCGCTGCCCTCAGTCCAGCCGCCGGCACGTGTCCCAGAGCTCGAGTTCCTTTTTTCTGTGGCTTCCCATTGGTATCTGCCCTGCGTCCAGCGGTCTGCGGAGAGCGCGATCTGACATTCTTTACACGTTTGGTCCAGTGGCTGGAGTTGGAGGCAAGACCGAAAGTTGGGAGCACATCCTAGCAAGGAGCGAGTCTGGAGCCTGAAAGGCAGAGTCCGAAGGCAGGAGCGCTAACTTGCTTTCCAAGTTTCCTCCTGGAAGCCCATAAAGACACCCCAGGCCCGAGGCAAGCGCCACTGAGCTGACATTGCGGTGGCAGTTCGGGGGCTGTGCAGCGGCACCTCGCGGTCCTCACTCCCTTCGTTCGGAGCTCTGGCTGGCAGCTCTGGGCTGTAGGCCTCTTCTCCTGGCTGCCTTCCCTAACAACTTCCCTTCGCCAGAATTGCTTGGGAGATGAGTGTTGGGGGAAGACTGTGTCCCCTGGGTTCTTTTAGTTCGGGGACAAACTGGACGCTGGACGCATTTCGTTGTGTTCCGCCCCCCGGAATAATCGGAAACTTAAAGTAGGACGGCCAGCGCCTGCCCTCGTGCGTCCTGCAGGCGTTCCCGCACTTGTCCAGGTACTGAGCCTAACGTCCGGAGGGTACCTCCTTTGCTGGTCCCAGGAGCCGCGGTTCCCAGCAGCGCGCGCAGTTG
This sequence comes from Glaucomys volans, assembly GCA_020662805.1. Classification (NCBI taxonomy): domain Eukaryota; kingdom Metazoa; phylum Chordata; class Mammalia; order Rodentia; family Sciuridae; genus Glaucomys; species Glaucomys volans. The sequence continues at coordinate 236,299 of JAJEJO010001874.1, forward strand.
AGCCCAGGTCATTTCCCCGGGAATTGAGAGCTCACTAGCTAATGGGCCACGGAGTTCCTGGCTGGTCCTAGCGTCCAAAAGCGGTTGGTCTCCTCCATCAAAACAGAAGACGTGTTTTCCCCTCTTCTTTGTGATTCCCTTGCACAAAAGACCCGGTGCGTACCGGGGCCGGCCTTTGCTCCGCTGCCTGTGCCAAACCCGCCGGGGTGAGGTGGGGGCTGAGGGCTCGCTCGGGGTTCCAGGACGCAGACCTCCCACGGCTTCCGGGTCTTTCCCGGGTCTCTCCCGGGCCTCTCCCAAGCCTTTCGTTCTGTTTCTCCCCTTCCCTTCCCCGAGTTCCGGCTTGCATTCAGGCGGCATCTCCTCCTGGCTGCCAAGAAGAGCGGCGTCCTTGCGCAGAACCCGCCAGAGATGGGGTGGAAGGCAAGGCTCCCGGCACTGGAAAGGAAAGGAGAAAAAGGAAGGGGAGCGGGTAGGCATTTCAGCCATCACTCCTGGCCTGCAAATCAGGAGGGTGCAGAATGGGAGCATTTGGTGCTCAAACATGTGCGACAAGACCATTCCCCACTCCGAACTCTGCAAACAAATGGCAGAGTTTGTTTAAAAAAAAAAAAAAATGTCTTCCTCCCAAAACTCAGCTCCAAGAGCCGAGTTGTGCCAGTGTCCCAAACCAAAAATGGGTCCTGGCACGTGGCAGGTGCTTGATACATAGTTCTGTGTGCATACACGTGCAAATGTGTGAGTTGGTGTGAAACATAACTAGTAAAATACACGTAAATGTGGGCAAAGGTGTGTTGTGTGTGGTCGTGTGCACAATAATTATGAGGTCTGCGGAGTGTATGGAGCCTTTAGAGAAACAGGGCTGGTGACTTTCATCAAACGATCACCGTGATCACTTGCAGGCAACCTAAGCTGTACCAGGGCTTAGCAGATCTTCATAGACTGCATTTTATTTGTCTTCTCACTGGCCCCAGAGGGAAGTATTACTTTCACTTTACAGATGGAGCAACTGATACTCAGAGAGATGTGGGCATTTACCCAAGGTCAGGAGCAGAGGGGCGTGGAGACCAGGTGCATCAGAGGACTGTGGGCACCAGAGATTTAAAGATCTAAGTCCCTGGCCTCAGTTTCTTCTTGGTAAAGTGGGTTCCTAGGCAGCTAAGGGTGTGTCATTTGGGAGATTCAGAGTGTATGGGAAGAGTGTAATGACACCCTCTCCCCTTGTAGTTTCTCTGTTCTGTTAATATGCTGTGATGGGTATTCTGGAGCCCATGCCCTGGTCTGACTTAGACTTATGTGCCAGCAGAGGCTGAACCCAGAGAGAATTCTAGAGGACTGCTGGGAGCTTGGGGAGGAGGGTACTGTGGTAGGGAAGCTGAGAGAAAACAAGCAAAAAAAAGCAACCTAACAAAACCCAAACTGATGCACCCCCCCCACCCTAGGCAGGGATCACTCTCCCCTCCGTGAGCCTTACAGCCATTTGCTCCTAATTAGGACCACTGAAGTTAACTACCTTACCCTTATCCAAGTTCAAGGTGGAATATTAGATAGAATAGGTCCGAGGAGGCACTGGAATGTACTTTTACTGAACTCAGCTTAGGAACCTTTATGTACCCTAATCTTGTCAACCACCTCCTTGATGTTAGGAGGATCGAACATTCTCATTTTACAGATGTAATTACTGATGATTGGAGGGCACTGCAGGGGAGGGTTCAATCTCCAGCCCACCAGATCGTGTAAGTGTAAGTCGGTGGGGCTTCATGGCTTGGTCCTACCCTCCATTCCATTCTCCTTCCAGGGCCCTCACTCTTCACCCCTACCCCCCTCTAGAGACACTAGGTCCGCACTGTGGCCCTGACTAATTCTGTATTTCCCCACCAGGGGCCACTGCCTTCTAGGTCGGGATCAATCTAAAGGGTGGGGAATTGGATGAACCTGTCATGGAGCGCCTGGACAAAGGTGTCCTGGGTCAGGTTCAAGATGGACGCTGAGGCCCAGTGCGTGTGCTCCATTTGCTCATAAGGTACATGGGCTACTGTAGGCCCTGGATAAGGGGAGGAGTCTGGCGTCCCAGGACCGGAAAGGCTCATCCCACCTACTAACAGGGGAAACCCTGGGTTTCAATGATACAGCCCTCTGCACTCCAGCTGCAGAATGGACCCTGAGGGAGCTGCATGCATAGAGGGAATGGAGCCTCTCACCTCTGGGAGCAGAGGGTGATTACTGGCCTCTTTGCTCCAAGCAGTGAATGGATGGTCTGGCTTGCTATGTCGGGGGCAGGGAGGGACAAGGCTTGAGCAACCGCTGTTCATATAATGAGTATCAATGTGTCTCCCCATGGATTTCAGGTTCACGTCGGGGCTTTGAAGGATGTGGGCCCTCTGGGTAGCTGGTCAGATCCTGATCTGACCTCTGCCGGCTTCTCACTGCCTCCCCTATCCAGTCTCAGGACCCAGGAGTGCTGCTTTTGCCACCATCTTCACCCCCAGGCTCCCCTATTCCCTAGCCCCTCCCTCCCGCTGTGTGATCTCTCCTAGACTTTCAGGGTCTGCTTGGGAAGTCCTGCTCCCTCCCAGAGTCCCTACAGCACCCAGTGCTCCCCCGGACCGCTCCCCCGACCCCTGACAGGTTTCTCCCCCCTCCACCACAAAGGAATGGCTCCCTCCTCCACTCGGAGTTCCTGGGGGGGTCTTCACAGTGCCAGAATCCGCAGTGCATCTATGGGACCAGGACAGGGACAGGCTCCAGAAGGGCTTGATAAATCAAAACAAGGATTGGTGGAAAAGTGGTTGCATCACTACAAAGTTTTATCAGAGCATTCATATGCCACAAAAGACGACAGCGATAAGAGAGTCAAAGGTACAATCTGCCCTTTTCAAGAATGCCTAAGGACACCCAAGGTGGCTCTCTCCTGGCCGTGATAGCGGGCAATACAACACCTCCCCCACACAAGTCAAAGGAACCATGAGGGAATGTGCGATTCCGGTACCCTCCCAGACATGCCCCCAACACCTATTTTCCTCCCCTAACCACCTTACCCCAGGGCAGAGACCAGAGAGCTGCTCCCGGGTTCTTCTTGGGTGCGAGGGACTTAGCTGCTGTCCAGCCTGAGCTGGAACAGGAACCCTGAGCCTGGGTCTGTAGAGCCAGAGATGGGCTCAGGTCGCTGCCCACAGGCTTCGGGCTAATCCAGGCCACTGCGTGGGGCGAGAAGCAGCCGTGATGATCCATGGCTGGCTGAGGACCCGGTGGAGCTCTCTGGTGACCCATGCACCCTCGCTCGGCTCCACCTGAAGGCGCAGCCACAGCAGCGTAGAGGACTCTCCAGAAGCATCTAAGCCTGGCCTCTGCGCTGGGTAACGCGGACACTACTGTGAACTTGCCACCTCTCAGGGTCCGCTGCCCAAAACTTCCGACTGGGTGGGCGCAATGGGTGGCCGCCCAGCGGCCTGGGTTTGGAAAAGAAAGGGCACAAGAAAGACTGGAGGCTAGGCATGTCCTTGTTTCCTCCTTTCTTTCCCCTTCTCCCCTCTCGCTTTTGGTTAGTTTCTCCCCCTCCTTTCAATTTCTTTCTCACTGCCCTTCAATACATATATCTGACTTCTATTTTTAATTTTCCCTCCATATCACCAGGACCCATGCCCTTGGGAGGACTTCTCACATCAGGCTGCCTCTCTGCCTTTGTAGTCCCTGGACCTGGCTGCTTGTTGGAAGTGGAAAGTCTCAGGCCCATCCAGAGGCACACACACAGTGCAGTCTGAGATGCCCTGCTCTAGGTTTTGGGGGCCCATTCTTGGCTATGCGCCTCTCTGCAAGGTTCTCCAGTCCTCAGTGTCTACACACCTCTTCTATCTTTGAAATTGTGCCCAACCGTTCCAATAGTACAGCCCCCCACCAGTCTACCACCTACTAAAGTTCAAAAAGCAATTTTTATAAATGAATCATGTTCATGTAAAAAATAAGACTTTGAAATAATACAGAAAGAAAATATCACCATTCTCATTCCCACTTCCTTCCTACCCCCAAGCAGCCATTGTCAAGATTTTGGTGACCCTCATTCCAGATCATGTGCATAAGCTTTGTAGCCTGTTGTTTTCCACTTCTCAGCATCTCTTGGACATCTCTCCATATCAATATGACATCCACCTGACCCCTTTAAATGGTATAAGGTGGCATCAGTGTCAATCACTCCCCTTTAGGTCTCCTTTGCTGGAGGTCTATCCAGCCATGGGAAGCCAGTCAGAGCTGGAACCTTTAAAAATCTGATTCCACTGTATCAGTGGGTGTGCTGGGAGGAATCAGGGCCTCTGTGGGCAAGTCATGAAGACACACTCACTTCTTGCCCTGGTGGAGCTCTGTGCCCAGAGCCAGTTCTCCTTAGACTAAGGAATCTTTCCCCAAAGGTCTGGCTGAAAAAACTCATTCCCACTTTGCACGAGGGAGAACTGGAGGTATAGGGAGAGCAGAGCCTGCTGATCTCTAAGTGACTTGGGTTTGCTTAGGGGAGATTGAGAGTTCAATGTGTGAACAGAACACTCCTTGTTTGGGACAGTGACCAGGACAGAACTTGAGTTCTGTGATTTTGGAAGACCATGAGAGTTTTAGACATTCAATTTCCTTTTTATTTTCCCACTTCCAATGACAAAAGGTCATCTGCTTTAGGGTTGAGGCTAGGCACTTGTCTATGCAATGAGTGCATTCTGTTTGGGCAATATACACTCTGCACTAAGAAAGAGGAGGTGGGAAGGAAGGGAAGGGAAGAGGAAGAGAGGGAGGGAGGGAGGAGGACATTATATAAACTGGAATTTCCTCTTTAAAACATGCTTTGAACTCAGGTCCATACAGAACCTAAGAATGTAACCTTTTTTGGAATGCAGGGTTCTGTAGAAGTTCTTTTTTTTTTTTTTTTTTTTTGCGGGGAGAGGAGGAGTACCAGGGATTGAACTCAGGGACACTCGACCACTGAGCCACATCCCCAGCCCTATTTTGTATTTTATTTAGGGACAGGGTGTCACTGAGTTGTTTAGCGCCTCACTTTTGCTGAGGCTGGCTTTGAACTCTCCATCCTTCTGCCTCAGCCTCCTGAGCCGTTGGGATTACAGGCATGCGCCACCACCTCTGCTCCAGCTTGCAGATGTTATGAATTACGATGAGGTCATACTAGATTAGAGTGAGTTCTAAATTCAATGATTAGTGTTCTTATAAGAAGGCCATATGAAGACCCGCACACTTGGAGAATGCCCTCTCCAGTCAGAAATTGAGGTAATAAATCTAAATCTAAGAACACTGAAGATTGATGGCAACAAACAGAATCTGGAAAAGGGCAAGGAAGAAGTTTCCCCAGGGCCTTCAGAGGGAGCATGGCTCTAACAATTCCTTGATTTCAGACTTCCGGTCTCCAGAACTATGAGCCACCCATTGGTCATTTGTTAGGGCAGCCTTAGGAAACATACAGTAACTAATGTGAGCAATATGCCACACATGTGCATCATATAAATTGCAGTAGGGGACAGTAAGATACAGTCGAGGACACTGCGTTAATCAAGGAAAAACTTTCTGAAAGAGTTGATGCTGAACAAAGGAACTGAATTTTTGCAGCAGAGAGGTTGCAGGCTATTTATCATGGTCAGCAGCTTAAATAAAATTTAGAAGCAACAGAGGAAAGCACTGTGCTTAGAAAATGTCACAGGTCTAGGGCCTGGAACAGACTTAGAGTGCACTTCTGGACACATTGAGTCATCAAGAAACTTCTTAGTATTTTAGTTCTGAAAGTTTTTTTTTTTTTTAGTTCATTCGGTAATCTTATAATGATTTGATCTATATGCGAGCTTCACTTGCAGCATTACAATTCTACACCCTGTATCATTCTGATTTTATTCACAGTGACTTGGTAAAAAAAGCTATAAATCATAAAGATACTCTACTACAAACATGCAAAAAATGCTTTGAATATATATGTTGTCACATATACTTAAAAGAAAACTCAAATAGTATAAAGGGTGTTTGATTAAGAGTTAGATTTCCAGGTACAGCTGACCTCCTTCCCCCAGGTCTTCAGAGGCAACTGCAGTTACTTGTGTGTTCTGGATATATCATTTGCATGTAAAAAATATATGTTTAAACATTTCTCTTTCTCTTCTTCTGCACATAAGTGGCAACATCCTCTATACACCGTTCTGTATCTTGTTTTTTTTTTTCACTCTTTCTGTAATCTTTTCTGTACCCCCCCCACATACACGCACACACACCAGTATACCAGATATATGTATAATATGTCTATTTCTCACACATCTCCACCAGAATGGCCAGAGGTCCAGGAAAATCTTCCACCCAATCAAAATGAGGACATGTTCTTCTCCCACTTTTCACAAGAGCCACTTGGTTCCTGATGATACATTTTCCTTCTTCCATTGGTCATAGACCAATGGAAAAGGGACACTCAGAGTCCCAGATGATGGGAGATTAAGGAGCACTGAACGAGCTTCTCCCCAGAATGGCACTTTCTGCTGCTGCCCGAAATTTGCAGGTGAATCATTGTTTTCTTTTGTAATTGCAAACAATATTATTTCTTCTCTCCTATTTGTAGGGCAGTCAGCCAGAGAGATCTAGACTTTAAAGAATGGATATAAGATCACTAGATGAGGTGGGCACCACGGGTGGGAGGGCGCATGCTTGTAATCAGCAATTTGAAAGGCTGAGGCAGGAGGATCTCAAGTTCCAGGTCAGCCTGGGCAACTTAGTGAGACCCTCTATCATAAAAAGGGCTAGTGATGTAGCTCCGTGGTACAGTGTCCCTGAGTTCAATCTCCACTATGAAACAAAAACAACCCACTAGGTGAGGCAAACAGTTATTTTTGCTTAGTTTTGAATGGGTACTATATTCACAGAGTTAAAAATTCAAAAGCATATAATGAAAAGTTTGCTTCTCCCTCCTTCTCCCCCAGCCAAATACCATCTCTTATCTTCCCTTCCAGAGATACTGTATTAAAGTACAAGGAAGTGTAAATAGATGTACTTTCCTCCCCCTTTTTAATGAATGGTAACACACTGTAAACACTGTTCTCCATCACGTTTTTTTCTAGTTAATATCTTAGAGATTTCTGCTTAGCAATGTATTAAAAGCTTCTTCCTTAAAGAAAATTCCATAATTTGATCATAATTTCTGTAGCTAGTGCCCTGTCAAAAGACCTCATTTAGATTGTTTCCAACTTTTTACTATCACAAGCAATGCTGCAGTGAAATACCTTGTAAATTGTCATTTGCACATGTGTTGTCTATCATAATGATAAATCCCCAGGGCTAGTATTACTGGGTCACAGTCTGCACATTTGCAATTTTGATAGATGTTGCCAAGTTGTCACTGTGTTGGGCCCCAATTTATGTTGCAATGTGTAAGAGAGACTGCCTGACTGACAGCTAATTTAAATGCTTGACTTTTATTTTCTCAAGTCCAAGGATGTGGACTTGAGAAATATGATCTGTAGTTTGGATGTTGGACTAGGTAACTGGACTGACCCCTGTGGCATGACAGGATAGAATAACACAACATCATTCCCCCTTCAAATACTAGGCTACAAACTACAATAGATTTCAACATCTGGTGCTGTGTCCAATCCTTTCAAAGGTTTCCTAATGACTTTTCTGAGTTGTTAGAACATTCCAAGTGTGTGAGTGTACTGTGTCTGCTGAGGAATATTTATGTTTTAAGCAAACAATTCAGCAGATACTTACTGAGCCCTTTTCCTGTGCTATGAACTGTCCCAGGTACCAAGTTCCCACCCAGAATGAAACAGCATCTCTGCTCTCAAACATGATGTTAAAAGTGATTGCTGTCACCATTATTATAATTTCTTAGGTCCGCTCAACAGCCTTGTGAGGTGGTTAGAGCAGGTGTAGGTGACTAAGCTGCTGTCCCCCATGTCATTTGGCAGCCCAGCAAACACTGTGGACTGCTCTTCCAGACCCGCTCCCCATTAAGTGGGGATGAAACTTGGTGGAGTGCATGGCTTCCCAGACTAAGGACTACATTTCCCAGCCTCCTTTGTGACCAAATTCTGGCTGGTAGGATGTATGTAGAAGTGGTCACGGGCAACCTGCAGAGGGAGCATGTCCTTTTCATTTGGTTCTCATCCTCTGCTGGCTGGAATCCCGACATGATGGTCAAGAAGCCATCATGGATGATAAGTGGGGCCGCATATAAAAGAAAGTGAAGAGGAAAAGAGCCTGGATTTCAGACTACGAAATTCTAGACCTGCCAGGGACTGATTCTCTGGTCTCTTAGTTTGAGAGAAAAAAGACCCTTCTGTTTTGTTAAAGCCAAGGTTGTGTTGGGTTTTCTATAGCAGCTAAACAGATCTTCACCCAAGGTCAGGGGCTTCTGAATGCTGAATGGAGCCGTTTGGGAGGCCTGAAGGGGCATCTCTGCCGCAGTTGTCTTTGTCATATCAACTAAGCCTGAATCCAACCTCCTACCAGGGAAGAATCATAACCAGACTTGAAAATCACATGATTGACACTAAAGGAAATGGAGGAGAATGGATATTAGGGTGGGCCAGCAACCACCATCATGTCAGGAATCTTTATCTAAGATGCTAAGGACTGAAATTTTTCTACTGCCATTGATGCTTGACTTACTTTGTCCTCTGTGACCAATTCCAGTGCATCTGTGAATGCCTTGAAACACTGAGAGAAAGTTTCTGAGAAAGACCTGGGATGTCATCTCATCTCCTGTGCTTAGGCATATGAGAGGGTCTTGGGCACAGGGGTGCAGCTGAGGCCAATACATTTCAGGGGGAGGATGGTGCTGGCAAAGCGTTTGGCAAAAAGCTGACACAAAGTGGGCAGCTTGGGTTTTGACAGAACCAGCTCCCTAAAAAAAAAGGAGAGTACTCAGGGCACACGAAGGCTGCTGGAGACCAGCCCCTGCACCTCAGCCTGGGAAGGGGTGTGTGGGTTCCTTTCCTCTGACAGCTCATGCATGCCTATGGTGGGCTCTGCCTCAGGCAGCCATGGTTAAGCCGGTAACTGTGCCCAGTAGGTCAAGGTAGTCCATAAAACCACCCCTTGCCCCTTATTCCACTGATCAGGCAGGACCTGCCACCTGAGCCCTTCTGGAGGTGGGTGTGGTCTAGGGCATGGATTGGAGCAGGAAGTAGCAGGTCCCCTGATGGTGTAGGGCTTCTTTCCAGAACTATTATCCAAGGATTAAGAAGGTTATTCCTTGTAGGAAGTTGAGTAGTGGGCCCCCCAAATATGTGTACGTTCCTGGAACTTGCAAAATCACTCTCATTTAGGAAAAGGGTCTTTGCAGATGTAATTAAGTTAAGGATCTTGAGATAAGATCATCCTGGATTATCCAAGCCACCCTAAAACCAATGACAGGTGTCCTCATAAGAAAAAGTCAGAGGGAAACTTGAGACAGACAGAAGGGGGAGATGCAGACAGGGGAGGAAAGGCCAGGGTGAAGATGGAGGCAGAGAGTGTGGTTATGTAGCAACCAGCCAAAGAAATGCCTGGGACCACCACAGCCTGGAAGAGACAAAGAAGGACCCTCCCCTTGAGCTTTTTGAGGGAGTGCAGCTCAGCTGACACCTTGCTTTTGGACTCCTGGCCTCCAGAATTGTGAGAGAATAAATCTGTTCTTTTAATCTCCCAAGCTCATAGCACTGTGTTCCTGCGGCCCCAGAAGTTCCTCCAAAGTAAAGACACGACCTCAGCTGCAGGCTCAGCCGTGCTGGAGATCTGACTGTCGCTGGCCTGTTGCATTTCCTTGCCACAGACTCCTTCCTGCTCTCTGCTCCCAGGTCCCTCCAGCGGGGGAGGGGGGGCTCGGTCAAATCCCTCTGACTACCCTGAGCTACCTATATCCTCAATAGGTGGTCACTGTCCCTCCTAAGGCAGCCTGTTTTGCAGACTCTCCTTGAGGTTCTGGTATATTCTTTGGCCTTTTGATCCAAAGGGTGGGAATAGCTCTGGTGCTTCTAGCTCCTGTTGTCTGCTCTGCATGTTGTGGCTCCCTTACACCCTTGCCCCACTGTGGTAATGAGTCCCTCCACAAGTTAACTGAGTAGCCTCCCTTGGGTGTGCTGCTCCCTGTTAGGATCCTGACTGGGAACTCAGCAGGGAGCTCATCTCCCTGGTTTTGCTGACAGTGGATGTATTAGTTCATTTTCTGCTGCTACAACAAATACCAAAGACTATGTAAGTTATAAACAATACAAATTCATTTGTCTCCAGTTCTGGAGGCTGAGAGGTCCCACACGGAGGGGTCCCATCTGGTGAGGGCCTTGCTGCTACATCATAACCTGGGGGAAGAGTGGGTGAGTGAACCGGGCACAGGATGGGGACAGAAGGGATGAGGGGCCCAAACTTAAACACTCTTGCAATAACTTATCCGTCCCACGAAAATGACATCAATCAACCGAGAGCAGAGCACTCATGGCCTAAATCACAGGTGAAAGGCCCCACCCACTCCTGCTGTTGCAGTAGCCATGACATTTCAACCTGAGTTTGGGAGGGTTCATTCAGTTAGTTTGTGGCCCTTCAGAAGGTGGCGATGACTTTCCTGAGGGCCGGAGCTCTGCTAGAGGGGGAGATCTCTACAATCCGGAGGCAAGGCAGGGGAGGGCCTCAGGCTGGCTCTGCAGAGGTCTTCCGCATCATGCACCTGGGGACTTTCTCTCTGTATCAGGAACCAGGAGCCAACCCCCCTGCTGGAGCGTCATGATGCTGCCAGGAATGGTATTTTCACCTCCTTGATGCTGAGAGGCTCAGCCCAAGTGCAGCACCACCTTCCAGGCAAAGCCTGGGGGACGGACACAGATGGAGGGTGGACACAAATTCTGTATGTTGCAGTATTAGGGTAAAAGTTCATGAAATCGGCTTCGTACCTGGAAAAACAGGTTGATTTTTCAATTTCAAAATGGATCCTATTGTTCACTAATTGTACAAATCAAGCCTCACAGTCCCCAGTATTTCTGTTGTCTGTTCACTGTGGAAGGGAATCCCAGGAGGGAGGTTCCAACCCAAGATCCTGTGACTGTCCAGCCGATTTTTAGCCTCTAAAAATAAATGTAAGAGGAGAATCTATGCCAGAAGCTGTGCATTGGAAAACGAAGACACATGGGCTATGATTTGGGTGGAATCTGAGAGTCCTCCAAAGGCCCACATGTAAAGGCTTGTCCCCAGGGTGGTGGAATTGGGAGGTGCTGTGAACCTTTACCTTGGGCCAGGGAGAAGGCCCCCACATCTCTGGGGCATGCCCTTGGAGGGGACTGTCTCTCCCTCTGCTCCAGTTGGAGATGAGACCACCCGCTCTGACATCTTCCTGCTTTGACATTCACTCTCTCTGACATGTGCTTCCACTGTTGCCAACAACCAACCTCACCAGAGACCAAAGCAATGAGACTTCTGGGTCTTAGACTTGAACCTCTCAAGCTGTGAGCTAAATAGACCTTTTCTCTTCATAAAGTTAGTTGCCTCAGGTAATTTCATTGTAGTAACACAAAGTTGACTACACACAATAGAGAGGAAGTTGACAGCAGAACAGTGTCCAAGGCGACTCCCCCGAGTCATACATAACTTGGTAGTTATATTCAAAATAATGTATTAATCAGCTTTTCTAATATTAGAAGTAATACACAGTTCTTTTTGGAGATTTGAATAATACAGGTTCTTACTGTTGTAGAAATCTGGAAAAATGCAGTGTGTCATGATAGTCAATTCGAGAGATGATAGGGACCCTATTATGGCTGAATTGTGTCCCTACCCCTCTATTTGTATATTAATTAGCACCTCCAACTATGATTATATGTGAATGTGGGGTCTTTACAGATGTAATTAAGTTGAAATGAGGTCATTAGGGTGGGTCCTGATCCAATATGCCCGTTGTCCTTATAGGAGGACGAGATTAGGACACAGACACACACACAGGGAGGGTTACAGGAAGAGATTACGGGAGAAGGTGGCCATACAAGCCCAGGAGAGAGCCTCAGGAGAAACTGACCCTGGCCACACCTTGATCTTTGACTTCAGAATTGTGAGACAATACATGACCAGTGTTGAAGCCACTTGATCTGTGACTCTAGAAGAGAAATACAGTCCCCAGCCTTAGACAGTGGCTGACATATGGAGAAAAAGGGACAGGTGGTAAACATTTTTAGGCGCCGAAACCAGCTCAGCTTGGCGATCGACTTCATGTGGACAAGCACAGTTGGAGAGTTGCATAGGATTCTGACAGTTTCCTAAGCTCCAGGGGCTGGGTGGACAGGGAGTCTCTGCGTCTCATCAGCTGAGCTGGAGAATACATGACGAAGTGCTGGTGTTTGGACGTGTCAAAACAAGATGTCCCTGGTGGGACGTCTACTGTCCAGTTGGTGTTGTCCATGGACTTGAGCCAGAACACAAGAGCACACCAGCTCAAGGGGAAATCATTCTGTGAGCAGATGATGCTGCCCAGGCACACAGCCCCGCAGAGGACAGACCCCCAGGGAGGCGGACATTTACGTTCATCTGCAGGGAAGGCCCATCAGCGACTGTGTGGAAGATCTGCCTCACAGCTGTTCACATTTATTAGGTTGATTCCAAAATATTGTCTGCCTTCCCTAATTTCTCTTTCAACCCATTGTTTAAAAATTCCCAAGATAGGAGCAGACAGACTACTCCCCAAATGCTAAATTGGCCGCATTAGGAGGAAGGCTGTCTCTTTAACCTACCCCTGTGATTATTTGGTACATATGGTGCTTGGCATGCTGGCTGCCGGGCTCCACCATATGTGCAGGTGAGCGTGGCGCTGGCCATCAGACAATGGCTGCTTGGCTTTTAGCAATACATGCTCAGGATTCTTTGCACCCCTCTGGCCTCCTTTCTTAAAAAAAAAAAAAAAAAAAAAAATCTTTTAACTTGAAAAATGCATGTGGAGGCATGTTATAAATGTATGGGAATGAAAATGAGAGCCTCTTCTAAGAATGAGGGTGTTATTGTTGCTATTACTATTGTGGTATTAAAGGTTGCAGCTAGCATGAATTTCAGGTTTTCTATATATCAGACATTAGACTATGTTGTCTGTCTTAGGACATTTAATTTTCCATTTAGACATATGATTCTTAAACTCTGGAGAATGCAAAACATTTAAATTAGTTTTCTGTTTAAAAGTGCAGGCTCTGGATTCAGGTTGCCTGGGTTAGAATTCTAATTTCCTCTTTTACTTAAACTAGCACCATTCTGGGTGAGTAACTTGACCTCCGTGTTCCAGTTTCCTCATCTGTTAACAGAATCTTCCTCACTGATTTATTCCAAGGGTCAAGTGTCATAATATGTGAAAAGCACTTAGAACATAGTAAAAGCTCAATAAAATTAGCTACATATTCTACTACTATAAATGAATATTTCAGGATTTTCTTACGTGCCTCAAATATATTGTTGGGACTAAAAACAAAAATAAATTTATAAACAGGAGCCAATATGGTTATTTTTAGGTCTCAGTTGTACTAACCCCCAAACTTTAGTCTTTTCTCTAATACTCTGTAAGACAGTGGCACGGATGAACTCCCTCACTCTGCATTCAGTTTAGACCAGCTACCTAACTGCCTGTAAATATTTTGACAAACGATTTCGTCTTTAACCCAAGAACGTGCCTGTGCTGCTGTCTCTTTAGTACCTGTTTGGGATTCCAGCAAATTTCTTTATCATCCAAATAGAGCTGTCACCACTTCCTACTGTCATAGCAAAGCATTCCGTTTCCCTGTTAAGAAAGTTCTTCAAATCTCTTCTGCAGTGGAAGATGCTTGTCCTGACATTTTATTAAGAATTAAAAATAATGAAGCCAGCAGAGATAGGAAGGGAGGCTGATTTAGAAACCTGGCATGATTGCTTTTAATTTGTTGACAATGTGGTGTTGTGGGGGAGGGGGAGGGGGCAGGGCGCAGCACGGCCTGACGGACTCGCCGGGGCCCTGCATTAATGGAGTAACAGCTGAACTAAGTGTTCAGAGTGAACACATCAAAGACTGTCGTCTTTGAGATACCATTTCTTCTATTCCACGATGTCAAAGGTGGCTGCAAATATATCCAGAGCTTTCTGGGTGGCATTGTTTAGGATGCTGGCCCCAGCAGATGGCCCCCAAATGCACCTCAGCCTGATAGAGCGGGGACCACATGGGAAGGCATAGTCTTCTCATTAGCAAACAGAAAAAGGAAAAAAAAAAAAAAAGCAAGGATGAGAAAGGAAAGAGATGAAAAGAATACACAAAGACATTTACATATTTACATTGTCTCCCCTGCATTTCAATTCTCCCTTAGCTGAAGTGTCCATGGGCTTGCGTTTCTCCTTCTGTTTGTATGTTTACTTGTGCTAAATAGATTATGGTAATCAGGCACATAAATGCATGCAACTGTTATTATGGCATTTTAATCACAGAGTTTTTCCCTGGAAGCCTTCATTAGAATTCTCATAATCTTACTTGTTAGTGTAACAAACAGTAATAAATGCCAAAGAGCTTGGATTAAGGCAGGGGCCTTCAGACTTTAAAAGAGGAATATGGAAATGTTGTCAAATCTCCGCATTACTTATTGAAATGTCACATAAACAGTTCGGGACTCTAAATATCTTACTCATTACAAGGATGGGAACCAGGCAACCCAAACATAGTAATTATGTTTTTCTACTGAGCATGCAAACATATGCCTCCCATACATACCAGCTACGTCTTCCGAAATAACCGGATGGGCCCATGCACAATCCTGCACTTAATTTATTGTTGTGATAAATTGGAGAAATGGATCATTATATGTATGTAATATGTATATAAATATGTATGAGCACGAGCATGTATTGAAACTTCCAAATTCTCATTAGCTTTCAATTTTGCAAGTTGCGAAGGCAAAACTGCTGTTCTTTTTTTTTAATTCTAGTGAACAATATCATAGCCATGTACCTGAGAATAAACCATTCTTTCTGAACATAGTGTGGTTTTGCAAACAGGTGTATACCTAAAAATATTAGATGACCATCCTGATTTTGCCCTAGACCGGAATTTAAAGGTAATGGGATAAGTTCTGGAGGAAGCACTCAACTTCAGTTAACTGTATGACAAACTATCCCAACAGCTTGAAACAATAATGGTATATTATTTCTCGTGATTCCTCCAAAGCAGCCAGGTGGGGATGCCTTCACAGAGAGACCGTGGCTTGGGCCAAATACCTCTGCTAAGTTCTCATTCTGTACCCTCCAGACATGCCAGCATCTCAGGCAGCACTGATAAAAAATGAGGAAGCCCACATGATAATTGCTCTTCTGAGGATTTAAGCTATTCTTCCTTTGTTACCTCTTGAAGGAATCTCTGCTTCACCCTTCAGCAGGAAAACTACCACTCCCTTCTCAAAGATTCTGCAGATCACTGGGTGCTGGAGGAGGCTGGCCCTGCCCTGGAAAGTCGATTGAGGCTATCTCTTCCCAACGTCACGTTCAGTAACATCATTTTGGGAACTCAGAATTGGCCAGGATGGGACCATCTACGCCTTGGGAAGCAGCAGGACTTTCTTCCCTTGGAGAGCCTGTTCTTGAGCACCTATCAGCACACCACTGCCCTGACCCTGAAACCTGCCTGGATAACCTCACTTGTCCTCCTACCAGAACCTTTTACATGGTGCTTCTCAATCTAGGGTGCGTTGGAACCTATCCAAGGAGCTTGTACACTTGGCACATGCTCACCCCTCTCCTCCCCTCCCATCTTTTAATCATGACACCTGCAATATGGTAGGAACCCAAGTGAACCTTAAGGGAAGGAGTAAACATGACTTCAAGGTGGGTAGTAGAGTCATCTCCATTTTACAGATGAGGAAACTGAAGATAGGATTATTAAGAAACTTGCCCCAAATGATACAGTCAATGGATAATGGAGCCAGGATTCAATGGCAGAGCTATCTGACTCAGACTTGCAGACTCATTCGTATGTAGTGGACTAAAGGATTGGAGGTGACTGACCCCATAGAGTTCCAGGACCTGGCTCCTACGTACTCAGGACTGGTTGTCATCACCAGTCACTCTGGCCCAGCTGCAGTGATGCTCTGGAGAACCTCTACACACCTTTGGCCCAGGTAGTGGACTCACAAAGGAATCTTACACAACTATGCTTTAATTCTGGCACACAAGACCAGGAGGCAGCATTGCTTAAGATTTTGGAGTATGACTTTGGGGTCCAAAAACCTTGGATTCAAATACCACTCAGGCACCTTGGCACTTTGGTGTCCTCATGCAAAAGACTGCCCTGTGGGGTGGCCCCTTGGATCACTTTGGACATACTTGTGCAGCCAGCGCCTACTCAGTGCTAGGAACACCACTGCAAGTAAAACAGCCTCCATGGTTCCTGTCCTCACGGAGTGTAAGGAATAATGCATTTAAAGCTCAGCCCTTGGTATGCAGGAAGGGCCTACATTAACAGGGACTCCTCTCATAAGTGACAGATGCTGGGTAGTCTGTGGGCTGACACAGTGCATACTTAGCCTGCCTAACTCACTTCCTGGACCTGCAGGCCACTGGCCATTGTGGGATCTAACTCTGACTTCTTGCCTCTGCTTTCCTTGACGCTGTTCTCCTCCTCCAGCAGTTCCAGACTCCGGCTCCACCAGCCTGGCCACTGCGACAGAATTTTCACTTCCAAAGGTCTCAGAGTTGATTCCTCTTGGCTCTAATTAGGATGTGTGCTGGTTCTAGACCATCCAGGGGACCTGGTCGGCCAGCCCAGGTCATAATTGGACCCCTGGGATGGGTGGAATTTCAGCACCACTAGACCCAGATGGACTGAGGGTGGGGAAGGAATGACTGTCCTCCTTCTCTCTCCCCAGCAAGGAACTAGTACCCGGATGAGGAGGAAAGGATGATGGATGCAGTTGTTATTTATACTGCATCCTATTGTATGAGCAGGAGAGTGCCTCTCTGCTGGGGATTCAGAGGCTGACAGCAGGCCCTCCGGATGGAGAGGTCCGTAACAATACACAGGGGGTGGCGTGTGCAGAAAACAGGTGCTTGAGGCTCCACCACTTCCCCGAGTTGTGGAACCACTACTAAGAAGACATGCACTGGTGAAGGGGTGGGGAGGATCTTGCCCTCCCACCACTGTCCCTACCCTTTAAATCCTTGCGGGGTCAATGTCATATGGAGATTTGGGCATCAAGTCACCCCTCTCTTTCAAGGAGAGGCAGCTCTGAGCCTGTGGAGACAGCTGGCACCACACCAGCCTCTCTTCCCCTCCACGAAGGGGTTGGAGCCTGGTGTTGAACTATGCAGGCACGGGAACCAGACACCACAGCCACCTACTCCCATGTGACCTGGGCGTGGTTGGTCACCATCCGTAAGTGGAAAACCAGAGAGTGTGTTTCCTGGAGTTGTGAGGATTGCAAGAGTCCAGAGATGTGGTCACAATGGACACTCAGCATGTCATTGATGTTCATGATGGGGAAGATGACAGAGGTAAGCACGAAGCTTATGCATCAGGTAAAGACCTTCAGTTCATGAGCCTGCTGCAGAGGAGGTTCATCCCGCACGTATCCCTACAGGCCCTCTCAGGGACTCACCCAATCCCAAGTGACTCTCCAAAAGGTTCCTTCTTCCACCTACAGTGATTCTTCCCAAGAAACACTGTAATCAGGACAATCTTGATCCTTGGGAATGTGACCAACCTGTCCTCACCTGGTGGCTGCTTGGGCCAGTCACCTGTATCCCTATTCTTCAGATGTGATGAAGCTAATCTCTGGCCCGGGACCACTGCTCTCTGCTTGGCTTTCTGAGCCGAGACCAGATGACCGAATATTAGCAGCATCACCAAAGGGCAGAAAGAAGAAGGAAAATCCTCTGTAGATCAACCCAGCTGAGTTGTTAATTATCCCTAGGAAACTGATTAACATTCCAAGGAAGCAGTCAACATAGGAATAAATGAAAGAGTTAGATGGAACAAGGCTCGGGAATAATTGTACAGGAATAATCGCTGGGTCCATCCCCTGTCTCTGTTGGTGGAGGAAATAGAAAATCACTGCACTAAGCTCCGGAGCAACTTTCTTCCCAGAGCCACCTCAGGGGCCAGTGACACATAGCGTTAGGTTTCTCCTCCAAGAACACAACCCTGCCATATTTTGGAGAACACCAACCCCACATATTCAGGCTGCCAGAATAAAGTAACAATATACTGGGTGACTTAAAGACAACAAACATTTGTTTCTGATGGTTCTGGTGGCTGGGAAGCCCAAGGTCAAAATTCTGGCAGAGTCAGTATTTGGTGAGGGCCGATTCTTCATCAACAGCTCTTTTTTCTGCATTTTCACTTAGTGAAAGAGGGAAACAAGCTCTCTGGGGCTGCTTCCATAAAAAGGCAATAATCCCATCCATAAGGACTCTGCCCTCAGAATCTTACCATCTTCCAAAGTCCTGTCTCTTCATACTATCACCTTGATGATTAGGATTTCAACATATGAATTTGGGGTTGGGGGACACGGACATTCGGACCATAGCAGTTCTTGTGAGATGTAATTGGCTGGTTCCCAAAATTCATTTCCTCTGTCTTCCCTGTTAATTGAGACTTAGTTTTGTTTAGGTATCTATTCTTTAGGGAAGGTGACCTGACTCTCTTCTCAAAGTTAAATTCTGAATCAAAGTTAGACATTCAAAAAGTTTCAACATTGTTTTGTAGCTTTCAGTATACAGATCTTACACAGATTTTGTCAGACTTATCCATAGACTAATTTTTATGATATTAAGAGGTATTTTATTTCAATTTCCAACTATTTGCAACTAGTATGTAGAAATGCATTAGTTCTTGATTATTGACCTTGTGTTCTGCAACTTTGCTGAGTACACTTGTTAGGTCTAAGGCCTTTTTGCAAATTTCTTAGGATTTTGTAACATAGATGATCATGCCAACTGTAAGGAATAAGCCAGTTACAAAAGGACAGCTTGCTTTCTACCTTTCCAACATGAATGTCTTTTGTTTCTTTTTCTTGCCTTATTGCTGTGGCTTGAATGACCAGTGCAGTGTTAATTTAGCAAGGGTGAGAACAGGTATTCCTGCTTAATTCCTGATCTTAAGGGCGAAGTAATCATTTCAGCATGAATGCTTAATAGATGATTGTCATTTTTTAAAAAAAAGGAGAAACCACATATTTTATCCCACCTAAAAGCATTAATTCCTTCATGTCATTAAATATTGTCATGCTCCTTCTTCTTTTCTTTTTTTTTTAGATTCTTTGAATCAGGATCCAAATAAGGGTACTTTGCTCAAAATGAGACTTGTAAGTCTCGTTTCTCTGTAGCCCCCCCCCCCCCCGTTTTTTTTTCTCTCCCTAGTGCTTCTTATTGTTGAAGAAACTGGAAACTGGGTCCTTTGACCTATTGAATTTCCATGGACCTGTCATCATGTATCCCATGGTGTCATTTACTGTGTTCCTCTGTCCCTTGACTTTCTACCAACTCATATGTCAAGGACTTGCCAGTAGTTTTTCTTTATTTCTAGTTATTTTCTAAATTCTGATACCTTTTTTCAAACTTTTTTCTCCCATCACTTTATTTTTTCATTTTGCCCCCTAATTCTGAGGCATTTGTTCTTTTACAGTTCCTCTTTTTTCTTCATTTTATTTAACTTATTTTGGGATATTTGAAATGTTTTGTAGACAATCCTTCCTGGCATGTTTTTGTTGACATAGAAACTTTATCCTACTCCTTTTGTAAAATTTCCTCTTAAAATAGGTTTTTATGATTTTCCACCACAATATGTTTTCTATTGTTCATTTTCTCAGTGAAATGAATTTGCCTGTCCTTTTGGGAGCCAAGGGCATGCTGGGACAACCTTTCTAGAACTCCCCTTCCATTGTTTTCACAAAGAAATAAAATAAAAGTCAGCAAACTTTTTGAGGGCTGCTTGTCTGCTCTCCCTCCCTCCCCTGGTTTCCACTGCACTTCTTCCTTTGCCTCTATTGTTTTACCCAGACGTCCCTCAGCATAAGGCTTTGTGTTAGAAGGGACTTTGCTCACTTTGAGAATGTGTGGGACCCGACCACTCCACCACCACTAGGTTACTGCACCCCTGTGCCCTTGGACAGACCCATGTATTGGGCTTGCAGATCCCTCTCCTGGTTCTGGCTCCTGTGCTCTGATAGTTTTGCTGTGCCCTCCAGCAAATGCCTACTGGTGATTTTGTGATTCCTCCATCCTCAGCATCTTCAGAACCACAATCTCCTTTCCTTCTCCTCCTTCAGCAGGAGACCATGTGGGCCTCAAACTGTGACACTGAGACCATGTGAGCCTCAAACTGTAGATGTTTTGTCCAGATCTGATTGTATTCAGTGTTTGTAGGGATCAACTTGTCCCCAGTTCCATTCTATATATTGTCCATAGTTCTTTGACTTTGCTATTCTAGTTCATGGGGAGTTTGGGGAAGATTCTAAAATGACCTATCCATTTCTTATTCCCGTTTTACTTCTTCCTGGTGTTCAGACTTATGGTTTGAATGTTTGTGTCCCCTCCAAAATTCAGGCTGGAACTTAATCCATATTGCAAAAGTGTGAGGATGTGGACTCTTTAGGAAGCAATAAGATCATGAGGTGTCCATCCGCATGCTGGGATTAGTGCTCTTAATAAGAGTTTGAGGGAGTCCATGTGAACGTGCAGCAATAAGGCCCCTATGAGCAGGGGTGGAGCCTCCACTAGACACTAGCACCTTGATCTTGGACTTCCTAGTCTCCAGAACCATGAGAAATAAACTTGTTACTTGTATAAAATATTTTGTTGTGATAGCCTGAACAGACTCAGATGTCTAGTGTGACATTCCATGGGAGTCGATGAGTCGCCAGTTTGGATTGGTTAGAAGTTGAACTCAATGGAATATTCCAACTTGAGGATGGGTGTTCCCACAGGCCCTGGAGTCATGACTTTTGCTTCATTTGGTGCTTTCGGGAAAGCAAATAGAGCAAGAAAAAGATGGGGCAATGCCAAGGGGGCAGCAAGTGGGTCAGGCACAGTTCTTAGAACCTAACTTCAGGCCAAATTATTGAGTTCTGCCTCTGCCACTGCCTTTCCTGGATGCTGGCCAGCTTCTCAGAGGGAGAAAAAAAACATCGAGGGAGTGCTATGCGTGGGTGTTGTTTAATTGTCTGATTTGTGTGTCCCTAATGGTCTATTAAAATGGAAGAGGTGGTCTGCAGGGTGTTGCTATCTGGAAGGAATGGAAATGGCCCTCCCTCTCTTTCTGCTCTGATTCAAGGTGTGATCACTTGACTCCCTCCATGGCCACCTGCACCACACAGCCATGCAGCCAAGGGCAGCCCTTGCCAAACCTGTGACAGACCGTGTGGACTCTGAACCTCCAAAATTATGACATAAATAAACCTCTTCTCTTTAGAAGTTAGTTGCCTTAGGTATTTCCTTCTAGTGACACAACCCTGACCAACCCAGGAAGTGAAAGGAAAACAGTACTGAAAACAGAAATCCTAGCAAACTGCCTGGGAATTCCCCAGTATGCAACATCCCAAGGTTTGCATTTGACTCCAGCTTTGCATTACAGAGGGAGAACCACCCAGCTTCTCTCCCACCCCACCCTCTACCCCACCTTCTGCCTCCCTTGGTGGTGCAGGGTTGTGAGGGCTTGAACACCAAGGGCCAGGCTGAACATATGGGAACCTTTCCTAATCCCACTAATCTTTCTTCAGAATCTTTTCTCACAATGTAGGTAACATCTTGATGTAAAAAGAGAGTGTGGCAAGCCTGAGAGTTTGAATGACAAATAATCCATGCCTGGTGGGGAGGGGACAGCGACCTCAACTAGAGCCAGAGCTGATGAACTACAGCAGGTAGAAATAACTGGGGCAGATAGGTCTGAATGCAGAAGATGGTGGCTATTAGGTGGGTAATCAGTTGTGACACAGAATTACTGGCCACACCCTGGTAATGGGAATCTTACAAGGTCTTTGAAATTGATTAGAGAACTGAACAGTACTCCTTGTGACCTACAAAATCTATTTGGATGTAAACATCCAAGTTGAGGTGAGTTGAGAGTTCTCTGACCCTCTCCTCTCTCCCTACAATAGTGAACCCCTCCAGAGAGTGGCTCTCTGAGACTGAGAAGATGTCTCCCTGGGGCTGACATTCCTCCAGGTGGATCAGACCAACAGTTGGTCCCAGGATTTTGCCAAATTAAAGCAGAGGAAGCGGGGAGTGACTTTGTAGATTCATTGATGGAGAAATCTGGTAAATCATCTTAGAGATTTAGCAGACAACAAACAACAATAACAAAAAATTGCAGGGGGAGGTGGGGGGCGGTTTGAGGGCCAATTGAGGCAACCCACCACACATGGCTATAAAACTCAAAATCAGAGTCATGCCCTGAGAAACATAAGCTCATAGAAATCTCCCTTCTCAGGAAGCAGGCGTCCTGGCCTGGGTTTACAGCACTAGACCTGTGGAGATGGGTCTGCCAGGTATAGAGCCTCTGTAAAAAATTTGTTCTTTTTAGATATACCTGACAGTAGAGTTTATTTTCACATAGTGTACATGCATGGAATATAACTTATTCTCCTCAGGATCCCACTCTTGTGGTGTACATGATGTAGAGTTTCTCTTGTGGTATATTCACATATGAACATAGGAGAGTTAGGTCAGATTCATTCTATTGTCTTTCCTATTCCCATCTCCCCTCCCTTCCCTTCATTCCCTTTGTCTATTGACAAACTTCGTTCCCCAGCCCCATTACATGTTAGCATCTGCATATCAGAGAGAACAATCGTCCTTTGGTTTTTGGGACTGGCTTATTTCACTTAGCATGATAGTCTCCAGATCCATTCATTTACCTGAAAAAGTCATAAAGTCATTCTTTTTATGGCTGAGTAATATTCCATCATGTATATAGACCATGTTTTCTTTATTCATTTATCCATTGAAGGAAACTGAGGTTGGTTCCAGAGCTTAGCTATTGTGAATTGAGCTGTGATGTAGCCTTTTTTGATGGAGCCTCTTTTCTTCCAGTCTCCAAATCCTGGGCCAGGGTGTCCCCAGGGGGCCAAGATGTAATTGCTGCTGTCTGGCCCACTGAGCATCCTCTAGTGAAAGCTGACAGCAAAGTATCCTCCCCTTTAGAGATCTGAATGTTGGGGTGCTGGAAGAGCTTCTCAATGCATCTCACAGCACATCATTCACATCTGTCTTTTATAAGGACCCCCAGGGAATTACCAGGGATTCTGAGCTTACTACCTGTGTGCTTTGTTAGAGAAACCAGACTGGCAAACAAACTCAGTAACTAGCTTTGCAAGTTGTTCATTTCTCTGAAATATAGAAGGCTGCTATTTTGAACAGCTGTGGATTCACTTCAGCTGTGTATCTATGTCCATGGCTACATTCGTCATACTTTTGTAGCATATATGTACAATCTAGAATATATATATGTATACATATACATATATATATTCTAGAGAAAGAGACAGACAGACAGAGAGACAGACAAGTAGATGCATAGACAGATGGAGATAGATATATAGTTGTCAGGCGCAGTGATCCACACTAATCCCAGCTAATTGGAGACCAAGATAGGAGGATCGTAATTTTGAGGCCAACCTTGGCAAATTAGGGAGACCCTGTCTAAAAATTTAAAAAATGAAAAGGGCTGGGGATATAGCTCAGTGGTAGAGTGTCCCTGGATTCAATTCTCAGTACCAAAAAAAAAGGGGGGGGAAGAGTTTATATGTATGGTTTTAGTATATCGCCTTAATTAATTTAACATGTATCTGTAAAATTAAAGCCCCTGTTGTTTAAGCAAAGTGGTTCCCCTTGCCCGGGGATGGACTTCCTTTCACCTGGTGTTTTCTCTTCCTTCACCTGAAGCTACCCCATCTTCATTTTGCAACTGACTTACCACATGACCTTAGAAAGGGTCACATCTGGGAACTGCTTCCTTTTCTGAAAAGTAGAGATGATTAACCCGCCCACCTGAGTGAATGAAGATCTGTTACGGCTTTAGAAATCTTGTCCACTGATAAAAGAAACCAGTTAGATTTCTGCATCTCTATCGAGGTCCATTGACTCACATTTTCCAGTAGAAAGGACTTTGGTTTTGGTTTCTGCTTGAAATTATACTTCTATCTTTTCTTGGTTTGAAGTCATTTCTGTGGCTTCTAATTCACTCCAAGTAGAGATGGCAGCCAGAACAGTGGTACCCTCACTGAGTTTCTTGGGTGATTCCAAGTTCAGACCCATGTTACAATGTCCACTATTAAGTCTATACATCATATAAAAAAAAAATTCCAGATTCAAGATCTTGGAGCCTGACTTCCAAATCAAGGGTGAGAGAACATTCCATGGAGGAAGGTGAAACAACATAATGGTGGGAAGGAAATAATTAGCTCTAAAAGCAAGAAACCCCAAGTCCTAGTTTTGGCTGTTCTTTTCAATAACTCTGGGCCCTTGGCATTATTTATTGATAGCTGGGAGCCTCAATGGTATCACCAGTAAAATGGAGATTATGATGGACCTTTGTGAGAATCATATGAAATAGTACAGGTAACGATGTTTTATAAGGTCCGAAGAAAAGCACAATCACATCAATTCAGCCACAGGGGGAGCTCATATACATACTAAAATCATTTCATAGTAGAAATGATTCCAAACTGGGCAGTACATTAGGTGTATAAAAATGTGGACTCCCAGATGGATTTGTGATTTTAGAAGATGAAATATAAACATCTGGAGGGAAAGATATGGGTCTCTTTGTTTTTGTATTTCTAGCACCTAATGTAGCAATTGGATTTTACTATAGTGCAAATAACAGATAATAATAGATACCTGTAGGAAGGAAGAGAAAGGGAGACAGGAAGAGGGAAGTGGAATGATGTGTATGCCCAATCTCTTTGACCTTTAAATAGGCAGTTCTTCTGGTTTTAATGTAAAGAATGTAAAAAATTCCATGGGGGAAAAAACCCTAAATGAATATTATACTGAATAATGTCATTGCTGATTTAAAATTTTAATCAATAAACATTGTCTATTTACCAATACTTTCCAGTTTGCATATATTTAATTGTAAAAATAATGGAATTGTCTTTTGTGTTTTCAAAAAGCCAATCAATTAGTAAAAGGAGAAAGATTTATATGATCTGAAGAGAAACCAGAGTATGGAAATGAATCATTTAGAAAGTATATAAAGTGGGAATTTCCAAACTCATTCTTTAAGTCAGCTTTTTTGCTGCTGTGACCAAAAGACTTGACAAGAACAATATTAGAGGAGGAAAAGTTTATTAGGGGCTCACAGTTGCAGAGGTCTCAGTCCATAGGTGGCTGTTTCCCTTGCTCTGGGCCTGAGGTGAGGCAGAACATCAGGGCGGAATAGTGAGGCAGAGGAAGATAGCTCAGGACATGCCACCAGGAAGCAGAGACAAAGCTGTGCTCGCCAGAGAGAAAATATATGCCCCAAAGTCACACCCCCTGATGACTCACTTCCTGTAGTCACACCCCACCTGCCTACAGTCACCACCCAGTTAATCCCTATCAGGGGATTAATGGACTGATTAGGTTAAGGATCTCATTACCCAATCATTTCACTTTTAACTTTCTTGCATTTTCTCACAATGAGCTTTTGGGGGACACCTAATATCTAAACCATAACATTCTCTTAAGAAAGCCCTATAACATTGTAATAAATAAAATATCCTTTTTTAGCTTAATAATTTGCAGCTCATCTTATATTTGCTTCCAAAAAAGGAATTGAAGGGGTTAATGGTGAATATACATGTGCAATACTCAATAAGATCGTTGAAAGAGAAATAAGAAGAGGGAAATAATAGATGGAGGGGAATGATCATGACACCATCTAAGTGAGTGTCATTCATTCATTGGTGTCATTCATTCAAGGCATTTGTCAAATAATGTGCTAGACACTTAGGTTATTGTGGTAAACAAAATCGCATTCTAGCAGGGGAACCCAATATCAATCCACATATACTGCTCCAGAGGAAATTAATAGACTTCCTAGATAGATCAATGGCCGTGGAGTACATAGCCCAGATTTGTTGAGGTGTTATTCAAGAAGTTCTCCCAGAAAGAGCATCAGAGCTGAGACCTAAAGGACAGACTGACGTTAGTCAGGTGAAAAGATGTAAAAGACTTGAGACTCTGGAGACGTGAACAGAAGTCCAGCGAGGCTGGAGTCAGTGGAGCCCAGGGAACAAAGGGGGACCTCAGTTTGCAGG
>JAJEJO010001874.1:262521-349717 GCA_020662805.1 Glaucomys volans
TTTCTTTGTGTGGCCAGTGGCCATTTGTGTATCTTGTTTGGAAAAATGTACCGGTGATCATTTCTTAGGACTACTGTAACAAAGTACTACAAACTATGGTGAAAACAATAGAAATTCATCCTCTCAGTGTTCTGGAGAATGGAAGTCTGGAATCGAGGTGTCAGAAGGGGTGGTTCCTCCTGAAGCCTGTGAGGAAGGATCTGCTCCAGCTTCTCCGCTGGGTTCTGGTGGCCGTTGGTGGTCCTTGGTGTTCTCTGGTTTATAGATGCATCACTCTCATCTCTGCTTCCATCTTTACATGGTGTTCTCCTTGTACCTCTTCTCTTCTTTTAAGGACACCAGTCATTTTGGATTAGGAGCCTACCCTACTTCAGTATGACCTTGTTATATCCTTTATAATATTACTTTCAAATGAAGTTACATTTGAGGCACTGGGAGGTTAGAAGTTTGACATATCTATTTCAACTGGGGATTGGGCACAATTGAACCTGTTGTGGTTTGAATATGGGTAATTTCCCTCAGACGTCCATATATCAAAGGCCTGGTCTTGGGTGATGCTATTGGGAGATACTGTGGACCTTTGGAAGGCAAGATCTTGTGGGAAATCCTTAGGTCATTGAGATTGTGGGACCACACCCATCTTCCTCTCTCTCTGCTCTGGTTCCAGATGTGTTTACTCCATTGCTCCTACATGCCTTCTACCATGGTGTGTCATTGTCTCCAGAGTCCAAGCAAAAAGGCTGTTCCATCTTGAACTTGAAACTCCCAAACTGTGAGCTAAATAACCTTTTCTTTTTATAACATCAGTTACCTCAGACATTTTGTTGTAGTAATGCAAATCTGACTAATACAACTGAAACAAATGTATAATCAGATCCTTTTTTTGTGTGGTGGGTACTAGGGATTGAACCCAGGGTCTCATGCATGCTAGGCAAGTACTCTACCAGTGAGCTATTGCCTCAGCCCTTTTTATTTTTTTATTTTGAGACAGAGTCTTGCTAAGTTCACTCAAGCTGACCTTGAGCTCATGATCCCCCAGTCTCCCAAGTAGCTGGGATTACAGGTGTGTGCCACTGCATCTGCCTATCTTTCCTTATTTTTTAATTGGGTCATTTGTATTTTTCTTGTTGATTTGCAGTAGTTTTTAATTCTAGCTCTAAGTTCTGATCAGATAAATGATTTGTTCCTTCTATATCTGTTAGTAGGGATTCTACCATTATGGAAAATGTTTTCTTCTTCTCCATTTATTTATTTATTAAATTATATCATACAGACTTTTGGAACTCCTGTTCTTTTCAATGGGTATAATCTGATATTCTCATTATTCATTTTATTTCTCAAATTGCCTAACTTTGACCAGTAGAAGTTTGTTCAATGGGAAGCTTCTGCATCCTGCATGCTTTATACTTTCTCTGCCCATGCCCTCAATCACTGATTTCTCTGTAGAGCTTTTACTCTTTTTGGTATTTAGAAACCAAAGGGGTATTTAGAAACCAAGATCTGAGTGCTCAGTTGGTTTGCTGTTAGGGAGGTGGCACTCTCAGGGGACAGAGCTAGAAAATACATGATTACGTAGGTGTCCACATAGGATACAGGTGTATCATTACGATTTCTTTATCTACTTGTATGTGCACATAGGTGACATGCATACATATTATTATATATGCATATTACATATAAATATATATAAAAGTAAACTATGGATATGTTCATTAAAATTACTTTTTAATGACAGTTCTAATTCTATACTAATGCCTCTTGCTTTCTTCTAGATTTTTCTCTTAAGGTCTTTGTGAATCCATTCTCTGACAGGGAGAAACCAGCCTCCCACTACCCTCAGTATATTTGTTTAATCATGTAACTTATTTGTTGAGTGTAAATAGCCTCCAAAGCATTGCCTTTGGTGCCCACCACCTCCATACCCTGCCCTCGGTGCCCCCATTTCCTGAATTCTGGATGTGCTGCTGGGGTTGCCTCCATGCTGGGAGAGAAAGGAAGAGAAGAGGAAGAGGATGGAGGGGACCCGGTTCTGCTTACATAAGAACTCGGATGATACATTTCACCTGGATTTGAGTGCCAGAAAGAAGCTGACAGCTTCGGGTTGTTCTGTAGGCTCGCAGGACCACCCTGACTTCCTGCTTGCTTAGGGCGACTTCCCCTCACTCACGCTCTATCCAGTGGACCTCCAATCATGCACCAGGTCTTGATTTACCAACCTCTGCAGAGGTGATGCTTTCTGCACATGGCTTCCTTCACTCTTGCTTCTGTGTGGCACCAAGAACCAGAACCAAGGTTACCAGGTGAACTACAAACTGGCAAAAATACTCACAGCACCTGGGGCAGACAAACTGATAATGATTTTAATAATTTCCTCAAAAGACAGAGGATATGAACAAAACATGGAAGATGCCCCACCTCACTTCTAATCAACTGAATGCATAACCTCCTTTATTTCTTTTCAGATCATTAAAGATGACAAAGAATGATAATTAAAGGTACCAGTGAGATTTGGTGGGATTTCCTTCCATCTAACCTTTCTGAAGTATAATCTAGTGGTATTGTCTTCGATGCAGTGACTCTATTTCTTAGGTATTTATTAAAAGGAAACAATAAGAAAGGTATTAAAAATATGTGTGCATCAAAATGTTCACTGAATCATTGTTTATAATGTCAAAAGTTTAGAAAGCCTAAATATTTGTCATCAGAAAATTAGTTTGATAAATTATGATAGTGTGAAATATCATTTGAGAAAGCAAAGGTAGGTCCTTGTGTATTGATAGGTAAAACTGTTATGTGTTAATGTACGAAACTGGTTATTTATGACTCCCAAACCCCACTTGTGTGATGCTGTTCGTGTGTTGGACGCTGATGTAAAGATAGCATGGAGCCGGGCGTGGTGACACACGCCTATAATCCAAGCAACTTGGGAGGCCGAGTCAGGAGGATCGCAAGTTCAAAGCCAGCCTCAGCAACTTAGCGAGGCCCTAAGCAACTCAGTGAGACCCTGTCTCTAAATAAAATACAAAATAGGGCTGGGGATGTGGCTCAGTGGTGGAGTGCCCCTGAGTTCAATCCCTGGTTCCAAAAATAAAAAATAAAATAAAATAAAGATAGCAAGGATGTAACTCACCCCTGAGCACAGCCCAGAGCTGGAGGATGGTGTGCTTCTGAGTCCATCTCTTTAAATGCTGCCTCTGCTGGTAATGGAGAAGCAGACAGATAAAGCAGAAATATATTTAGGTTTATAATCCTGTTCACAGTGCATGTGTTTATTTATTTTCATAAAAATGTACAGAATGAAATGTATGTCTCTCTCTGGAAGTTGAGATTACTTTGTATCAATCATGTACTAGAATTTGAATGTGTCTCTCAAAAGTTCATGTGTTGAAAACTTAATCTCCAAATTCATACGTTAACGGTATTTGGATGTGAGACCTTTGGCAGGGGATCCAATTAGGTGAGGTCATCATGGTGGGACCCTGTTCTAGTTAGCTTTTTCATTGCTGTGACTGAAGGACCTGGCCAGAACAATTGTAGAAGAGGAAAGGGCTCACAGTTTCAGAGGTCTTAGTACATAGAAGGCCACTCCATTCCTTGGGGCTCAAGGCGAGGCTGAACATCATGGAGGAAGAGTGTGGTAGAGGGAAGCAGCTCATATCATGATCAGGAAGCAGAGAGAGAGTGGGGGTTCTCCACTGGCCAGATACACATACCCCAAGACCACACCCTAATTCCTACCTCTGCCAGCTACACCCTACCCTCCTTCAGTTACCACTCAGTTAATCCCTGTCAGGGGATTAATTCACTGATTGGGTTAAGACTCTCACAACCCAGTCATTTCTCCTCCGAACCTTCTTGCATGTCTCACACGTGAGCTTTTGGGGGCCACCTCGCATTCACCCCACAATGGCATTAGCAGCTTTCTAAGTAGAGGAAGAGAGCCTTGAGCTAGCAATGCTCACTCTGTCTTGCCAGGTGATGCCTCCACCAGGTTACGATGCAGGAAGGTCCTCACCGGATCCTGGCACATGCTGTTGGACTCCCAGCCTCCAGAACAGTGAGCCAGATAAACTTCTATTCTTTGCAAATTACACAATCTGGGGTATTTAGTTCTAGCAACAGGAAGTGGACTAAGGTATCTTGTATTGCCAGCAAAACAAAACTATTCGGCCAATGGCAAAACAGAACGTAACCCAGGAAGAATGAAGGTTCACTTACCTCTCCTTACCCGAAGATGGTCCTTTGGATGCTCAGTGCAGCCAGGCCTGTGTCATGATCTGCTGGAGCCCCTTAAAACAGCTGCAGCCTTCCCACCAGCCCCTCCCGACCCTTCTCTCATGTGCTGTGCTTTGCCAAGATGTGGAAAGGTGGTGAGACTAAAGATCGTTCCACGACGTGGTGGCATAAGTACCACATTGGGAGGCAGGGTACAGGGGTCCTTTTAGCTGGCTGGGTGACTCCAGGCACGTGCCTCTGCTTCCCTGGGAGTCAGCCCCTATGGGCGCCAGGCAGCCCCAGCCATTCTCTTGGAGTCATCAGGTGAGGGGCTCAGCCACTGAGCACAGTCCTCCGCTGTCTGCCGCAGGGCTACAGAGTACTTCCACACCTGTGATCTCCTTTGACCCTGCTAAAAAAAAAAATGTTCTATTTAATTTGGTATCTTCTGTTTGAAACCCAGGGCGTGTGTGGTACATTGCAGAAAGCGATTGCTATTTTTGAACAGGCATTGTTTTCAAAGAGTGTCAAAAAACCCTACTGCTCAAAAAATTAAATCAATAATGATGTGCCAAGTTACCAAGTGACACTTATAAGGCCCGATCATTCCTGGCTGATGGTCAGCTGCATTCAGTGTGACTGTGCTGCAGATGAAGCTCACCTCCGCAGACTTTAAATCAAGGACGAGAAACTAATTTTTAGTAGAATCACCCTCACTCCTTCCTCCTTGCTAACTGTGAATGACGGTGGTTTATTTTCTCCCTCCCTCCCTTCCTTCCTTCCCTTTTCTCCCCCTTGACCTCCTCTCCCCTCCCCCCCTCTCTCCTCTCCTCTTCTCCTTCTGATGGTGTTTAAGACTAGAGGCTGGCAGATGAATGGCAGGAAAGGTGGTGTGAAGCCGCGAAGGACATGTGACCTGTCAAGATGTCCCTCTAGCCCCTTCTCAAAAGCAAAGAGGGACACCTCTCAGATGCTCAAGCACTCCATGTGGCCAGCCAGCCCATCCTGACTCCCCATCTGTCCCCTTCCCAGAGCCAGACACCTCTTGTGGGGCAGCAGGGCTTGGGGAGGAACTCGTCAGCACCCAGTCTCTCCTGGGCTCTCCTCCACCATCCAGCCATGATTTATTGGGAGGGGTCCCAGGGCAGAGAAGGCGCTGTCTGTTTTTGTTTTAATGATAATTTACAAGGCAGGCTGCCCTCGTGGTCACCTTCCCCTCTGCTCAAGTAGGTGAACACAATGTCCCCGTGTGGGTTGTCACAGGGAGGGTGCTCTCTGCGAGGGCGCCATGAATGGGCCCCGGCTGGGCCCTGACAGCCGGGAGGGGTGTGTGTGATCATCTGGGGCTGACGAGAGCCATTAACAAAATGGAGTGTGGATCTTCACAGCACAAATATTTTCCCTGGCCATAATACCCTCTTAAGGGGACCTCAAGTGGCCCAGCCTGTCCTCAGCACTCCCAGGCACACCACCGATCGTTTTTCACGGCCGCTGGCATTTGCAGGGAGGAGAGGGCAAGAGAAAGGCAGGACCCGAGAGCATCCCAAGAGATCTTGGCCATTGTGGCCCATTGTACTTTATCTCCAGGACAAAGAAACCCCCAGGCCTTTCTGCAGCGAGTTGCTTAAGCTTCATCAATAAATCAGAGTCCAGCTAAAGCCATTCAGAGGCGCCCCGGACTCCCGAAGCCTCTCTCCACAGACTCCCTTGCTGGGACGTGGAGGATAGGAGAGATTTTTTAGCCCAACACATTTTGTCTTCCTTCTCCCCGCCCCGCGCTCTTTGTCACTTTCCTCCTTTCTGTCCAGCTCCGTGTGGAATAGAAGATGCGTTTGTAGGCCTGAATCAGGGGGATTGTCTCCATCATCCGCCCATTCACGCTCGCCCCTCCCCTGTTGTAAAACACAGGCCGGGCCAGGAACAGCGGCCCCATTGTGTGGTGCCCATACCACCCAGATTTCACCTCTGTCTTCGCAGAGCCCCTTTTTTTGTTTCCAGTCAAAAGAAAGCATTTGCTCAGGGGAGGGGAGGGGTGTTCCTATTGCTTCCACTAACAGGGAGGTTAAAGAAAAGATTGATGGGAGAAAGTTTACCTAGTAAACCAGGATACGTTGCTTGCCGGCCAAGGCCAGTTGTTCCATTGTCCTGGGGCCATGTTTTTTGTTAATTATCTCTCACTCTCTCCTTTTATCGTGGAGAAAAGTAGCAAAGCAGGGAAAAAGGAACAGGATACAGGGGTCAGGGGTCCCCTTGGGCCACCTAGGTATTCCATTGGGCATGCTGGGGCGGGCAAGGCCGAGGGTGAGGCTGCAAACTTGGGTTGGAGAAGAGGGGTGACCATCAAAACCCTAATGAATCTGATTCCATTATTTATGGTGAAACTTCCCACCCTTCACCCCATGCTCCCTTTCTCCAATTCCCAGAGTTTTTATCTTCTTTCCAGTTCCAATCCCTGTCAGTTGCCTCCAACACACACACACACACACACACACACACACACACTTTTTCCTTTCCAATTTTAAGCCCCACAAAACTGTAAGGGCGATTTGGGGAAGGGTGGGGGTTGGGGGGCTACAGGAGAAAGACTAAGAAAGTTGGTCTAAACAAGGACATGTTGTCAGGGAAATAAACCTTGGGGAGGGTAGGCATGAAACCACAGCTGCCGAATTTGGCCAGCCTCAGACGCTGGTGGTAATGACAATGATCCTTAATGGCAGTGCCCCAGCTCAGAACATAAATAGGGCTCAGCCTGAAAGGGGAGGAAATGGAACAAAACATTTCCTTGGGTACCACTGGCAGAGAAATAACATCAATTTCAGGGTGGGAGGGGGGAGCCAAAGAATCTCCCTGTTTCCCCACATTAGCAAGGGCAAATTCATAACTGGCCAACAAAGTACCTTTGAAATGCAGCTGCACTCCACGAACACACTGCCTTTTTCCATCCAGAGAGACAACCTTGTCTTGACCAGAAAGAAGGAGAAAAAGAAAACAGGCCCATGCTATTGAAAACCCACAAGAGAGGGTAAAAAGGGGGAGGGAAGTTGCTGGGGGCCAAGGGGCAGGAGGGAGGGGAAACGCACGGATCTTGGCAGATGCAAATGATAAGCTTTACCTCGGATAATGCAACCTTCTTTGCTTTTCCAAGAGGAGGCCTGCGATGAATGGCCACACAGATTCTCCGGAGAGGGACTGCTCACAGGCAGCTGTTGGCCAAAGGCAGCCCTGTGGCCAGGAAGGAAGGCCGCTGGGCAGGCTCTGGCCTCCAGGTAGCCCTGGTGCCCTCACTGCTCCCTGTTCCTCTTGAGGATGGGGCAGCTGCTCTCCCATGGGAAGAGGGACTCTGGAAATTTCTGCCACCAAGAGGCCAAAGTCAGGTCCCAGCTGCCAGCGATGTGTCTCTATGATGGCCCTTTGGCATACATGATGACCACCAACTGGAGAATTCCAGGTTGCACAGTTAAGAAGATTGGAAGCCGGGCAGGGTGGCGCACACCTGTAATCCAAGAGACTCGGGAGGCTGAGGCAGGAGGATCGCGTGTTCAAAGCCAGCCTCAGCAACTTAGTGAGGCCCTAAGCAACTCAGTGAGACCCTGTCTCTAAATAAAAATACAAAAAATAGGGCTGGGGATGTGACTCAGTGGCCGAGTGTCCCTGAGTTCAATCCCTGGTTCCAAAAAAAAAAAAAAAGAAGATTGGAAAGGTAGGAACAGAAGATTAGATGTCAACAGGAAGTCACAGCAAAGCACACAAACAAGCCCCACTAAGCTAACTCCTCCCAACTTCAACTGCCCATCAACCACCTCTCCCAAGTGCTCTCAGCCACTCCAGCATCCCAGACACAGGGAAGTGGGAGATGAAGGCAGAGTACAAGATCATAATCTTAATGAATTATGGTGGTAACATCGAACGGATGCAAATTTTACAAACACACAAGCCCTGTGAACAAGTTGGTGGGGTCCTCCCAACCCTTGGAAGGAGCTGCAAATGAAGGTTCTTTGGACCTAAGGTTTGTAGGCTTCACTGGGAAGCTGCCTGTGCCCAGGGGGCTTACCTGGTCACTGTCAATATCGGAGGTGCTGGATCTTGCCACCTGGATAGGGCACCTTCTCCATGGAGCCTTCCCTGATAACTTCCAGGGGAAAGTCCCTAGGCTTTCTTAAGACTCTTTTAACCTTTGACACTGCATGGCACCAGAGACTGCAAACTGCCACAGGACACGCACTGGCTCCTGTCACTCATGAGGACAGTCAGAGTCAACAGCACAACCAGGTCTCAATATATACATGCCGCAAAAATGAGAGGACATGAGTGAACCCAAGCTTAACCTAAGCTTAAACCCAAGGTGCACTGGCCCACAGAGTTCTGCACACCCTGCTCAGGGTGAGGCCTGCGGGAGTTCCCCATGCAGTGTTGGCATAGGGGAGCAGTGGCCTGCTGCATCCCAGAGGGTCTCAGAGGTGCTTTCTGAGGTCCAAAAAAGAAATCCCTCACCCCAAGGAGCCCAGTCCCTCAACCAGACCCTGCTAACCTTTAGGCATGGGGAGGAGTTTTATTTAAAAAGAATATGTATTAGGTATTGAGCTCAGGGCTGGGGGTTGGGTCCATGTCTGTTCTGAAGCTGATGTGAGCCACAGGACAGCCCACCGAGGCAGACCTTTATAAGCACCTTGAGGACGATGGAACAAAGGTGTCCAAGAAGCCGGTGGCTTGTTCGATGTCATGTGGCTGGTGGGAGATTGGAGTGGGAATGTAAAGCCAGGTCTGCCAAACACCCTCTGGAGCCTGTCACCAGCTGGGAAGAGAAGCAAAATCCAGATTTGCATGGGGAGTGGATGACCTTTCAGCCAGGTATACACAGGGTGCTCTTTAGAGGGACAAGCAGAGGCTCCTGCTGGAGAGGGAGATGGAAAAGCTTGCCCACGGGGTGGGGCTGGGGAGAGGAAACTGCCGTCCTTCAGTTTACCCCATACCTGTGGCCGGAGCTCTGGGGGGTCGATGACCCAAATGTGCATGGAAACTAGACTCCCCAGTTTCCAGTGCAAATCAAGAAAACCCCTTAGGAAGCCAGTCCTGGTCATCCAGGGGGCTCCCTGCAGGTCAGGTGGCTCGGGTCCTTTTCTTGGACTTAGTTTATTATTCATGGTGACAGAGGTTGGGGGACCGCCAAGGATGAGAATGTTTAGAGACACAAAGGAAGGGAAAGGGAGTCAGCCAGAGGCCAGAGACAGAGTGGTGAAAAAGAGAGTGAGAGTGAGAGAGAGAAGTGGAAGGCTGAGAGTCCATGTTCTGAACTAGCCATTGACACCAGTGACCCCCTCTCTGGGCTGAACTAGATGTTCTCCACGTGCAGGCCCCTCATGGGCAGACTTCCTCCCTCTAAATGAGAGGTCCTCTCTGCCAGATCGCAAGCCTTCCTCCCGTTCACCTTCTGTTACTCCATCTTTCCACCCTCCCACCTACCCTGCCCTGAGGCGCCGAGGGAGAAGCAGCGAGCAGGACTGAAGGGTGTCTTGCTATCCCAACCTCTCCCTGGCGGGAGGTCACCATCAATGGCATGGCCCTGCAGCCAGCAAGGCTGTCACTGCCCACAGCCACCAGGAAGTCAGCAGCACCCTGAGTCCAGGGAACTCAGGATCATCCCCCCTCGGATTTCACGCTTCTCACGTCCTTTTCTGGTGATGCTGGGCTGTTTTTCAGGACTTGTTTTCTCTTTGTGGTGGTGATGGAGGTAGGGATGGATCTAAGCTCATATTTGCACATGGTGGTTTACTCTTCTCCATTATTAGCATGGGACTTTAAAATAAGGGTTGACATGCTCTTGTTTACAAACTCAGACTTACAAACACCAGGACACCCTCCCTGATGCAGAGGGACTGAGGAGAGAAGGGATGCTGGTTCAAGCAAACTGGATTTGCTTCCTGAAGAACACGGATCCATGAGTTTCCTGTAGACCTATACTGCATGCCCAGTGCAGGCCCCATTAACTTGCCAGGTTCGACCCAACCATCCATTCCAGGGATTCCACTAGTATGTCTACACTGTGTAACAGGAGTCCTAAGGCATAGTAAGAAGGTATTTAAGAAGGAGCAATATTTGAACTGGGCTGGTCTTGAAGAATTAGATATTCAGGGATATTTTCATTTAATCATGCCAAATGCACTGACAGACAACTTACCCATGTCTCTGTTTGCACATTATTTCTAGAAAACGGGGCCAGGTCAAATGCAAAATTTGTAGAAAGAATGAGAGAGACTCTTGCCCTGTTATTTAACTTTCACTCTTTTATCTTCTCTTTCTTTGTTCAAGATAGCTTGAGGCATAGAGGAAAGACAGAAAAACAACTGTGAAATAATTGGATGTCTTTGCAAGAGGTCACCGAGAGAAAACTTTTTGCTGCTCAAAATCATTAATTTAAGCCTTGATAACATAAG
Organism: Glaucomys volans; assembly: GCA_020662805.1. NCBI lineage: Eukaryota > Metazoa > Chordata > Mammalia > Rodentia > Sciuridae > Glaucomys > Glaucomys volans. Next base: position 273,168 of record JAJEJO010001874.1, read on the forward strand.
TGAGCATTCGATTCCCTTTTCCTTCATCTTTTAGCAAAGTTTACAGCTTTATATGTGAATGTGTGTCTAAAATGAAAACGAAGTTACCTGACCCTGGTGTGCTGGAGTTACTTTGGTTGCTTCAGAACCAATTTCATTGTTCTCAGGATTGAAACCTTGCTGTGCATCACGGATATTCAGTTTACAAAGGCTTGGAGCACTACTGGGAAAGTATTGATTTAGCTTTTTTTTTTCTTTTCTTCTTCCTATTATGTCCTAAGCATTATTAAGTAATCAGGGGGTTATAGAGCTTCTTATAATAATAAAATGGCACATGATCTAATCTCAACCAAATGAAATTGAAGAAATGAAAATACAGGAGAATCCAATAACTCAGTGCTGATGAGACTTTGGGGAAAGCAGATACATCATTCTTTGAGAACTGGCACAATGCCTTTTGAGGGCATTTGGCAATCAATGTAGGTCAAGGGTCATTAAAATGTTTGTACTCTTTGACCTCGCAATCTCATTCTTTGGAATTTATTTTGAGGAAGTAATTTAAAAAAAGAAATGATGTATGCATTGATATATTTATAGCAGTGTTATTTACGATAGTGGAAAACTGAATGCTTTCCAAGAAACAATGGATAAATGAATTATGGAATATTGGCATAATATAATATTATCTATGCACTAAAGATGGTACAGATGATAAGTAATTAGGACTGGGAGAGAACACAGCATTGTGTCTACACAATTGTCAAAATGATGTAAAAACATTACATGTGTCCATAAAAATCCCAAGAGCTGATTTCTTGCCATGAAATGATAACACGTGTTATATAGGATAGTAGGAATACGGTCAAAGTTTGTTTAAATTGAAAGTGACCATATGTTACCCTTTACCTTTTACTTAGCCACAAAAATAGTTTTAGCTCAGGGGAAACTTCTAGGACAGGCTGGTATCCAGTCATTCAGTCACCTCAGTCCTGTATCTCTTTGGCTTGACCTTTTCTTTATCTTTATACCTGGTCTTGTCACTTGGGTGACTCATTTTAAATAACTATTTTACGAAAAGAGACTCCAGTTGGAATAAAATAGGAGTGGACTGCATGCACAAATGGCTCACCCCTGTCTGCAAGGGCTGCAGACCCAGGTGAAGGGGATGGAAACCCACCCACAGTCCTTTCTTCTACACCCAGACCACAGCACTTCCCATGAGCCTAATAGACTCCACTCCTGGCCCTGTCCTCCTCATCCAGGAAGAGACTGTGGGTCTTGGCTTTTAGTATTTCCAAATTTTCTTAGAGATCAAGACCTAGCCACCCAATTTTTAAAAAAATTGGACTAGGATCCTTTATTGCTTCCTCTGCACATAGAATGAGCATCTGTTCAGAGTCTGTGAGTGAACGACACCCACTGCTCTCAAATGTAATATGGAGTCGTTCGCAGAAGACAGGAGGGGCCCTTGTACGCAGCCGTGGAGGACACTGGTCAGCATTATGTCACAGACAATACCAGGGCTGTGCGGAGAAAGAAAAGGCGTGTCATGCTGGTGGGACCCTGCTTCTTGCTCCCAAACGGATTGCCCACCCTCATTCTTTGGGCTCTGTGCAAGGAACCATTTGGCCTGGGGGCTGTTCTCCAAGGTTCCCCATCAATCGTGCATTCTGTTTGCCCCACACTGGCTGATTGGGTACAGCCTACCAGCTGCTGGGGAGCTGTGTGTGTGTGTGTGTGTGTGTGTGTGTGTGTGTAGCCCTCTAAGGGGAGGCACAGGCAGGGGCAGGGCAGGGAGGGGCACAACACTGCAGGGAGCTTCATCTCACAGTATGGCCCCCAACCCCCGCCAGACCATCTGCAGATGAAACTTGGAAAAATGTGCTCAGTGAAGACAGTCCCGCCCACTTGGTCAGGGCCACTATTTGCCCTGACTTTTCAGGAAACACCAAATAATAATACCTTGTTATCTGGCATAAGAAAGGAAAAGAGGTTTTGTGTTGATTAGACTTCTAGATCACGCTTATTTCAGAGGGGACCAAAATTTGTTTTGCACCTAACATTTTTAGGCAGAAATGACTTTTTAAAGTTTGAACATATCCCTGTCTTTGTCAATAGAGTTTTGTAAACACAGATTCAACTTCTCCTACTGACTTTTCATTAGAATTTTATTATTATCATTATGGCTATTATTACTGTTATTTTGTTTGTTTATTTTTCATTGAAATTTTAAGCCTATTTTCTCATAGGGGAATAGCCCCAGCTTTTGTTTTATGGAATAGCTTCTCTTTTTCTTTCTTTTTTTTTTGTGGGGGTGGAGGGGCAGGTATCAGGGATTGAACTCAGGAGCACTCGGCCACTGAGCCACATCCCCAGGCCTATATTGTATTTTATTTAGAGACAGGGTCTCACTGAGTTGCTTAGTGCCTCACTTTTGCTGAGGCTGGCTTTGAACTCGAGATCCTCCTGCCTCAGCCTCCAGAGCTGCTGGGATTAATGGCATGCACCACAATGCCCAGCATCTTGCCTTCTTTCATTATCAAGTATCTCTTTTGTGGTGCTTGTCCTAGTTTAAAAATATTTGCAGATAAAATAGCACGCCTTTATTTCTTCAAACTAATGGCATTTATTGAACTCATATGACAAGGATTTATGTGAACTGTGAGATGAAGACACGAGCAGAACACACAGAAGCTGAATACAAGTCATCCCTGGGTATCCATGGGAATTGGTTTGGGGACACCCATCCCCACTCCCTGAAGATATCAAGATCTGTGGGTGCTCAAGTTTCTTAAATAAGATAACATAGAATTTGTATATAACCTACCCTACTCCTATGTACTTTAAATCATCTCTAGGTTACTTCTAATGCTTAATACACTGTAAATGCTATATAAATAGTTGTCATATTATATTGCTTAAGAAATAGTGGCAGGGCTGGGGATATAGCTCAGTTGGTAGAGTGCTTGCCTTGCATGCACAAGACCCTGGGTTCAATCCCCAGCACCACCAAAAAAGAAAAGAAAAGAAAAGAAAAGAAAAGAAATAATGGCAAAAAAGTTTTACATGTTCAGTATAGATGCAACTTTTTTCCCAAATATTTTCATTCAGCAGTTTCTTTTTATAAAATGTATTGGTTCTTTTTAGTTATACATGACAATAGAATCCATTGTGATATAATCACACAAGCATGGAATATATACTATTCTAGTTAAGACCCATTCTTGTAGATATACATGGTGGTGGGATGCACTGTGATGTTTTCATATATGTATGTAGGAAAATTTTGTCAGATTCATTCCGTTGTCCTTCCTCTTCCTATCCCTCTCCCTTCTCTCTATATTCCCTACTGTCTAATCTATTGAACTTCTCCTCTTTCCCTTCTTCCCCCACTTTATTGAGGGTTAGCTTCTACCTCTCCGAGAAAACGTTCTACCTTTGACTTTTTGGGACTGGCTTATTTCACTTAGCATGAAAGTCTCCAGATCAATCCATTTACAGGCAAATGTCATAAAGTCATTCTTCTTTATAACTGAGTAACAGTCCATTGTGTGTGTGTGTGTGTGTGTGTGTGTGTGTGTATATATATATGTATGTATACATATATATATATAACATATTTTATTTATTCATTCATTTGTTGAAGGGCACTAGGTTGGTCTCACAGCTTAGTTATTGTGAATTCCTATAAACATCGATATGGCTGTGTCACATGCTGATTTTAAATCCTGTGGATATATACTGAGGAGTGGGATCGTTGGCCAAATGGTGACTCTATTCCTAGTTTTCTGAGGAATCTCCATTCTGCTTTCCAGAGTGGCTGCACCAATTTGCAGTTCACTCACAATCAGTGAACCTTTTCCCCACATCCTTACCAACAGTTATTGTTACTTGTATTCTTGATAATTGCCACTCTGAATGGAGTGAGATGAAATCTCAGTGTAGTTTTAATTTGCATTTCTCTAATTGATTAGCAATTTCTTGAATTCACAAACTAGAAACTTGAATACAAAGGACTGACTGCACTTACTTAAACCCTCTGGATGGATTGGCTTGGAGGTCCTGACTGGACCACGTAGCTCAGATTCATGAGTGCTAGTTATGGCCTGAAGGTATATAACTGGTGTGGCCATCTAGCAAAGGTTGGTCCACCTTCTGGTATACCCATTTTATTTCCTAGTAAAGAAAGCAATACATGACATGGTGTGGGTGGCCTGGAGCAAGTAGAAAGGAGATACCAGAGAGTAAGAGCATGAGAGAGGCTTTAGCCCCATGAGAATAGGAACTGGCCATGTTGCCACCATCTACATGAACACCTGTTGATGTTTCCAGATTGGGTTTCCCTTTTCCTCTTCTTCTTTCATCTTGTCATCAGATCTTAGCTGGGTACACCTGAGAAAAAAGGACATTCACGTAAGCACGAAGGGATGATTTCTGAGGGTAAGCCAAAGACACAGATGTTCTTATTTTGCAGAACCCTGAGAAAGATAATTTTATCACCACAAAATAGAAAAGAAAATAAAGGAGGCAGTGGGCAGAGAAAGCTTCCTTTCCTTCTGTCTTTATTTGGATCTCAGACAACCAGGAGTTTCCCAGGACCGGCCACCAGTTGGACATCTATTTGGGGACTGGGTTCTCATTTTCCCCATTTGGTTTAATTGTCTCCATCCTTCATTTACAACACTAATCCATTGAAAATATGCTTATTTTTAAAAAATAGAACCAAAACAGAAGAAAAGTTAATTTGTGGATAATAATTCCCAACCACCATTTTTTTTTCAGAGTTGAAAATCTATTTAATAATAAATTCTTCCAAAACAGCTCAGTGTCAAAAAGAGATACTTAGACAGTTTCCATGACTACATCACAACAGAGCCTCAGGTCTTCTGAACCAAGGGTCTCTCCTTGACCAAACTCCTTCCTCTCAACGCTCTTCCCAACTGGGCCCTGGTCTTTGTCTAATTTCTTCTTCTTTGTCCAGTTTTAGCAAGAATCCTGTCAAGTCCAGTCACATCCCCCAACTTCATGTCTGATTCCTCAACATCTGGTTGCGTTGCTCATCCTCCACCATCCTACAGGGATGACTCCAGAGGCCACAGACGTGAGAGGTAGGAACATGAGCCTCAGGCAATGCTCTTGCAAACTGGGTCTACCGTGCCATCCACATGCTGTCTGTTAGAAAGCAATTTACCTGCAGCCCTGTATTGGTGTAAGTGGGCAGGTCTTGTTACCCTCCTCAGCAGACAACCTGTTATCTGCAGGAGAAATGGAGGCCCCAAGGGCTCCTCCCTGTCAATAAGAACGCAAGTTACCCTGAAGGGGGCGACTTTTGTGACCTTTATGTAGACCAGATTCCGGGACTCAGGGAGTCAGGAAAATTGGAAGCAAAGCCTTCACAACCAATAAAATCTGTAAGAACAAGATCCAGTTAGAACCAGTCAGCATGGGCCAAGGTGACTGAGATACCTTGGATCTTCAGCATGGTCTCCCCTCCATGGGGTGCGACCCTTTGCAGTGGGGACTTGAAAGGCTGATGCAATCCTGCTGTCAGTCAGAAGTCAGGAGGTGGACAAGGATGGGACTCTGGAAACTTCCCTGGAATCACCAATAAAACAGGAAGGCAGGAGGGGCATGCCATCCTTCCTCTCTGAGAGGACCCACTCTTTCCCTTTTTCCTTTCCTTTTTCCTATCCCTTCAGTAAACTCATGCTGGCTACTCTGGGCCACATGTCTGAAATCTTTCTGCTGTGACTGCAAGAAATGGGGTGAAGAACGGCCACTGTGGCTGCCTCGGCTTGGCGTCAGCCCCATGCCCTGGAACAGCAGGATAAGAAACTGGATCCCATCCCTGGCTCTGAAACCCCATTGCAGCCACAGGGTCCAACTCTCAGGTAGCTGGTGGAGGCTGTCAGGAGGTCTGAGGACACATCATCTTGAGGTCTCCTTCCCAATAGCACATGACCCCAGTCTCACCACGAGAACACATCAGACAAAGCAAAACTGTGGGACATTCTACAACACAACTGGGCATGCTCTTCAGAAGTGCAAAGGCCATGCATGAGATCAAGGAAAGGAGGAGAAGCTGTGCAAACTAGAAGCAGCTAAGAAGCCATGACAGCTTGCTGCAACGTGGATCCTGGATGTGCCCCCAGCACAGAAGCAGAATTTAGTGGAAATATCAGTGACATGAATCAGTTCTGAACTGTAGTTAACAGCATCATGCAAAGTTAATGCTTACCTTTTATAAATGTTCTATTTGTAAGATCCTAACCGGGGAAGCTGGGTGAGGGAGGGGTCCACAGGAACCCCTTGTTGTATTGCTTTTGTTACTCTTCTGTAAGTGAAAAAAAAAATATTTTTAAAGTACTGCTGTGATTCACAATGGCCAAGTTCAACTGAAAATGTCTATCAGCATTTTGGGGAATAAATAAAGAAAACTATACTGCACCTAAGGAAGACAATAACCTCTTTAGGGAAGGCGCTGCCAAGAATTCTTACTGAATATTGGGCAGGCTTAGGGCTCTCAATGTGGGAGAGAAACCAATAAATCATCCAAAATGCTAAGGAGATTACCAGTGTATTTTATCCTAGATCCTGCTTCTCTCTCTCTGCTCATTAGAAGTAATAAGGACGTGCAGGTTGAAACCAGAGTTAGTCTTAATTTACTATTCCCATTTTGTTTATTGCTCTGTGAAACTTCCAAAAGCTTGGCTTTACCTTTAATTCAATGGCCAGAACCAAATTGAAGTAATCAAATCAAGCTACTGTTATTATGTAAAGCTATTTTCCTGGCCCCCTGCTTTGAGTAAATGATTCCTATTAACATGCAGATTTGCTGGGGATTAACAGAAAGTCTCTCAAAATAATCATCAGAAGATGTCTTTCTAAAGAATACTTTTCTCTCTGACTTGGACCAGGATTCAGTCCATAAATCTCTCCTACTTAGGGACAATTCAGGACTACTCCGTGAGCAGGATGGGAAAAGGGGGACTCCTTATTCACTGAGCTGGACCAAACTGAAAATACAAACTCTCACTTCCTCTCCTGCTCTCTGCCAATTTTAAAGTTGTATACAACCAGTCATAAGGGAAAAGTTGAGGGGGTGTGAGGGTTAGCACTCTGTGTGTGTGTGTGTGTGTGTGTGTGTGTGTGTGTGTGTGATAGGAGTAAAGTGTGTGTGTGTGTTTTTTTTATTTAGTTGCACTAAAACTACACTTTGGCATAATGGATAGAGTGGGAGGGGACTTAGATCCTTGGGGAAGGACAAAGAGCTCAGGAGGCAGCTGCTTGGGCTCTGGTCATTGCTCCACTGCTGGTTTACATTGGGCAAGTTACTGAAGCTCTCTGATTGTCTCCCTCTTCACTACCATGGGTAGAAAATAAGGAGAACAGCTACACTGAGCATGAGATGAAATGAGAGCAAATCCAGATAAGAGCTCACCAACTTACTGAAGGATAACTATTGGAAGCTAGGGATTTTTTTCTATTTTATTTTAAAAGTATATAATCCCTCAGTATCTGGGGGTGGGGATAGGTTCCAGGACTGCTGGGGATACCAAGTGGAAACTGAAGTCCCCTTGTAAAATGGTGCAGTATTGGCATAGAACCTACAGGCTTTCATAGACTTTAAATCATCTCTAGGTTACTTTTAACACCCGATATGATGTAAATGCATTATAAATAGTTGTGTAACAAGGATTCCAAAGGCTGCTTTAGCTAAAAACACTGGCTCTTCACTGGGGTGTGCAAATAGGAAAAAACCTGGCATCTCTGCCTCCATTGTGCATCTGTCTTCTTTGCTGCTGTAGAGAAGGGGCTTGCTGAGTTGCTAAGTGCCTCACTAATCTGCTGAGGCTGGCTTTGAACTCTCCATCCTCCTGCCTCAGCCTCCTGAGTTGCTGGGATTATAGGCATTCGACACCACACCTGGCAATACACTTAGGATGCATGGAAGCCCCCCATCAGGGAAGCAGCAACTTTCTTATCACTGTCAACAAGCCAGCCCTGAAGGATCTTGAGCTAATGATCCACGAGGCCTCAGTTTGACCAAGACGCCTGCCAGTGCCGGCTTCTGTCCCCTGGTCTGTGCAGTCTGGGAGATCTTGTCCTCTCTTGTTCCTGGTGTGGCCACACTGACTAAGGTTGCTTGATTTTTTTCACTGACACTTTTCTGCTTGATCTTTGGGGTGAGTTTAGGAGAAAAGTATATCCCAAACTTTTATGCACATTATAACTGTAGAAACATAAACTCATGTAGGCAAATAACTGAAAAGAAAAGAGAAACATTAAGAGTTCTATTTGGGTTGTACTGTCATGGGCCATTGCCCCCACTGCTGTCCCCCTCTGTTTTCTAGCTTGTTTTGGTTTTGTTTTTTGGTCCTGGGAATTGAACTGAGGTGTGCTCTACCCCCGAGTTACATCCCCAGCCCTTTTTATTTTTTATTTTAAGACAGGGTCTCGATAAGTGGCCCAGGCTGGCCTAGAACTCCTGCTTCAAACCCCCACCTCACCCCACGCCAGTGGCTGGGATGACATGTGTGTGCCACCATGTCGGCTCCATTTTCTAGCTTTTGGATAACATTTTTTGGGTCCCCCACATACACACACAAAGTGACAAAGTTTTAAGAAAACAATAACAGCAGCACGGAGGATTTTGTGTCTTTTTACTTGGGAATGTCCTTTTTTGACTCTGCCTTTCTTGATTCCTGACCTCATCTAAGAGGGATCCAGGAGCTTCATTCAAAAGATCCTCCTGGGTTCCATCCCCAGTACGACCCCTGCCACCCATGTGTGCATGTGTGTGTGTGTGTGTGTGTGTGTGTGTGCATGTGCGTGTGTGTGTGTGTGTTGCTCAGAAGAACACTGACCCTCTGAGGGACAGTGGGATGGCATCTGCATTCTGCTCTAGGCCACAGACTGATTCCCCAGTTTGGGAAAGTTGTTCTGTCCCTCCCAACGCCAACCCTGCCCCACACTTTTTAAGGATTTGGTTTCTGTAATCATAGCACTGACATAAATATTTGGATCTATTTTATTTACAAACTGATTTTATGAAAGGCAAATTCTGACACCAATCTATCCCAAACAGTGAGTTGTGGAATGAAATGCAAAGCTAGTAAGCAAGGCTGGAGATCACACATTTCATTTCTGTAGCTACCACAACTGCGGCTTAGTGGTTCTCCCTGGCTGCTGGTTGTGTGCGACTCTGCCTTCCTTGATAAATGTATATGTTCCAGATATGAGTCGGGTGTGGGTGGAAATTAAAACAGGCTGAACGTTTAAGGTCTATGTATTACCACACAAACAGGTAGCTCAGATCTACATTTGGGTAAGTTTTAGAGACACTTGGCAATTCTATTTTGGAAAATAGCTTTTAAAAACCGCCAAAACCCTACTTAGACAACTCGGTGGGAAGGGAGGAAATAGGAGTTTAGAGAAAAACATGAGAAAGTCATGTGTCTCCCCCTCAGGCCCCCCCACCCCCACTCGGTGACCCCTATCAACAGCAACAAGATTTGTCTAAGGAAAATCCCAACTTCCCAGACCTGTGATTGAAAGACTGTCTTAATCCTGAACTGTCTCTGCTATTTATAGTTTTCTTCACAGAGCCAGAGGCTCAGGGGCATTCCCGCGCCCCTGGGGAAGAAGCTGTTGACTTGTTATTTTCCTCTGGATCTGCCAGTCCTTGCCTCCCCCAAGATGGTGGCCACCCAGTTCAATTTGAAAGTGTGTTCCTCCCATGGTACCCCCAAATTTACACACATTTTGTTGACCTCTGGGGTTTATTTTGCACTTTCTGCATCAAAAAAAAAAAAAAAAAAAAAAAAAAGATAGTTTCAGGATGTAGTGAGGAAGAAAAACACCAGAAAACAGGTAGCCCACTAAAGCATACGTTTTTTGGGGGAGGACCAGATTCTTCCCATCTCTACGCCTGCACAGCTAGGACAATGCCGGGTTAAAAGTAACGGTAACAACACAAAACAATCAACATTTGAAATCTTTACCTGCATCAAGTATTTAATCATTAAAAAAAGTAAAAACCTCCTAAGGAGACACTGGTTATTCATCATACAGAGCTCAGGGAACTGAGGTTCAGAGAGTCTTGCCCAAAGACACACAGCCAGGACTAGAGTTCAGGTCTCTACGCCAAGCCCCAAGCCCTTAACAACTGCTACACTGCTTCAGAGCACATTGGAGGTGGTCAGCAGAGGTGGGCTGCCTGGGTAAACGACTTCCTAAGAGACTCCAGGCAGTATGGTGTTATTCTAGGCATGCTCCTAGGGCCCACTGCCAGAGAAGCCCAGACCTAGCTTCTCCCATTCTGCACCTACACCTCCTTCTTTGCCAGAACTGATCTTTCAAAGTGAGAGCCAGATTTTCCCGTGGGAAGTCTTACCTTTAGGACTGGATGCACGCTGTAGATGCCTTATAAATAGGTGTGTAACAAGGATTCCAAAGGCTGCTTTTGCTAAAAGCACTGCCTCTTCACTGGGGCCTGCAAATGTGGAAAAATCTGGCATCCCTGCCTCCATTGTGCATCTGTCTCCTTTGCTGCCAAACATTTTGGAGCAACAGGTCTGATCAATAAATGTCTTTTTTTTCTGGGTACCGGGATTGAACCCAGGGATGCTTAACCACTGAGCCACATCACCAGTCCTTTTAATTAATTAATTAATTAATTTATTTATTTATTTTCTTTGCGGTGCTGGGGATTGAACCCAGGGTCTTGTGCTTGTGAGGCAAGCACTCTACCAACTGAGCTATATCCCCAGCCCTCACCAGCCCTTTTAAAAAATATTTTATTTAGAGACAGGGTCTCACTGAGTTGCTTAGGGCCTCGCTAATCTGCTGAGGCTGGCTTTGAACTTGCTAGCAGTATGATCAATGGACTCTTAGAGTATGTCAGGTGCCAGTCACCTGTGACTTCCTTCCCTGGGCATCTTAGTGGGTTTTGTGATGCTGTGACAGAATATTTAGGACTGGGTATTTATAATGAATAGGAATGTATTTAATTCATGATTCTGGAGACTAGGATGTCCAAGGTCAAGGGAGCACATCTTGTGGTCACTTTTTACTTCATCATAACATGTCAGAAGGCAGGACATGGTGAAAGAGCGAGCAAGAGGGATCCATTTCCTTTAGAGCTTCTTTTTTTTTTTTTTTTTTTTGGCCGGGCTGGGGATTGAACCCGGGGCCTTGTGCTTGCAAGGCAAGCACTGTACCAACTGAGCTATATCCCCGGCCTGATCCATTTCCTTTAATATAAACTCATGTTGTGACAATGTGTCACCCTCACCATAATGAGCATTCATGACCTCATCACCTCTGAAGGGTCCCACCTCAACATGGTCACTTTAAAGATTAAACACCCAACACATGAAATTTGGGGGATACATTTAAACAACAACACTGGGTTACTGAGAGCAACCTTGGTGATCCAGGGAATAAACAGGAAGGAAAACCTCATTCTGTGCAAAGGAGCAGATGTTTCATTTGCAAGTTTTGAAGTAGAGGATTGCCCTTGGAAGCAGGCAGATGAAGTTCTAGAAAGGTGGGAACAGTTCTTTGGGATTAAGAGCTCCCCGCCGCCCCCCATAGCCACGGTGCGGAGAACCTTTAGGAGGCGAGGCTTAGTGGAAGGAAGTGAGGTCACTGGGGGATGTGCCCCTGCAGGAGCTGTTGCGTCTCAGCTGCCAGGAGGTGGACAGGCCTTCCCCTCTACGTGTTCCCACCATGATGTATGTGCCACTGTGGGTGCAAGGCAACAGGGACAAGTGACTATGGACTGAAACCTCTAAAACTGTGAGCCAAATTAAACCTTTTGTCTTTTTAAGTTACTTATCTTACATGTTGCTCACAGTGATGGAGAGCTGACTGACACACTGTTAGCTCACATTCCCAAGTTCCAATGAAGATAATATGATGCAGAATGATTCATTTACACATGGACATAAGCTCCAAGCCAATAAGCCAGATAACTCTGATTTTGTTGCTGGATGCACATGAAAGTGTTAAAATTGGAGGTGATCTGTCAACAAACACAGGACACCTCAGGAAAGTGTGGGGAGAGGAGTGGCCCATGGGGTCTTTAACAACGTACAGAAGACAGGCAGCATGTAACAGTCGTAAATTCTGGATATTGTGTTACTCTGCATGCTTTCTGTGTTCTTTAAATTTTCCAAATAAGAAGCAAGACATGGTGGATGGATTGATTTACATAATTTCTTGAGTTGAAAAAAAACAGGACAATTTCTAGCAGGTGATGCTGCACAATAGCCTGTGGGCTTCCCGTGAGGTAGTGAACCTGCCTCCCCAGCCCTGGGGTGGTAATGTATCTACTCCAGACAGGGGAGTCCTGGATTTGGAGGGAGGTTGGCTCAAAGACAGTGCTTTTCAAACATTTTGTCCAGAGTTAGGAATTTTACTTTATGAACCTCAGTGCACGCATGTGCGTGTGCGAACACACACACACCCATACACACTCTCTCCTGAAATGAATTCAAACTCACCCTAGCTATCTATGATGCAGTCTGATATTTCCATATTTGTTTAAAAAATGCTGGTTGAGACCCCCTCATTGATCTTGTGACCTGTGAATAGTTAGTGCCCCACTGTTGGAAAAGTACCTGTCACTTGTCATCCCAGTGAATTCTTCCCTGTCACCTCTTATCTTGCCATGTAGACATTGCTCCACAGCAATTGTGGGCACAGCAAGCTGTTCTTCCATGGGGTTAATGGTCCATGGTGGTGTGCTGGAGGTGGCAGTTTGTAATGTAAAGAGGCTGAATTGTTTGTTTAACAGTCAAGTGACAAATTATTTAATTAGCACATATGCCATTTGTCTCCACAGCTGTGATCATCGGTACTAATTGCAAAGCAGTCTTAATTTATTATAGATATATTGCTCCATGATGCTAATGTGATCATTACCAATGGCATTATGCCCCTGCACCATGTTTGAAAATGAAAGCGATTCCGCCACATGGGCAAAGCCACACTTCCAGCCCCAGCCAACAAGCACAGCCACAGCATTCTTCCAGGGAAGGGAATATTCAAAACAGAAGTGCTTCTTTGAAATCTTCCCTTAATAGTTTGGACCAGGTTGATACTGAGCGCCACCTGCTTCTAATCCTGAACCTAAACCCGCCCTGCCACCTGGAAGATGAAGCACATTGTGGATCCCACACTGGCTGGCCACGAGATTCAGCCTCATGTCCACCTACCACTTACAAAAAGAATTTTTTTTCCTTTCTCACTCCCTTAATCAGATCTAATGGGGAAATCAAAGAAACGTGCCCACCTCTGGACAAATTCTGAAGGCCAACTGGGCTTCGACAGCTTATTAACAAACACCAATGATCAAAAGCAGCAATCCAGTATCCCTGGTTACAGGAGCTAAGGCCCAAGACAGTTGCCCAGGTTGGGGATGGTGCTAGTCAGGGACTTGGGGATGGTGCTGGTCAGGGACTTGGAACTAGGGACAGGGCTAGTCCAAATAGGTGCAGAGTATGCACATGCTAGATGGGAGAGGATGTAGTGTTATCTCCAAATCTTCTATTAAACATTATATTTGCTGCCAGGAAAGCAATGGGTGCTGGGCTAGGAAGTTAGACTTGGTTTAAAAATACAGGCCAAATAAAATCGTACAAACCCATTGGAGAGGGGGCTCGGGAATGGGAGATGCAGACATTGAACTCTGGCTGGTGTCATTGGTGATGTCTCCTGGTTTGAACTGGAAGTTCAGAGAAGGACCTTGGAGCACAGCTGGGCGTGAGAACCACATGCTAACCAGCAAAGCCAATTAGCCACCTTTCCGGAAAGGAAAGCCGCTGTCCATCTATTTTCTCATTATCCTCTTAACACCCCAAGAAGCAGGCAGAGGAGGCTGTAGATCCTGACAGGTGAGGGGAGTGGGTGGCCAGGCAGGAGGCGCGATGGGGTGAGAGAAGGGTTGCCAAATGAAATACACCACCTCCAGTTGAATTTGGATTTGGTAACCCGCACATCACTTTTTAGTATTCATTGTTTTTCTGAAATTCGGATTTAGCTTTGAGGACTTCCTACTTGTTCATTTGCGGAATCTAGCTTTCCTGGGGGAGAAGATGGTAAAGAGGACAAGGGACAGCTCAGCTCTTTCTAGAATCTTTGTCTGGGGTGGAGACTCAGGGTGTAAACCGAACACCCCGTCTGATGTCTGATGTCTGACTCCAGTCAAGGACCACAGGGTCCCTGCACACCGGGGGGTTGTCCCCTGGCAGGCGCCGGTGACCACCTGCTGATTGAGCTTCAACCCCAGAGGCAAGGCTCAGCGCCCTCAGATGCTCCAGGAAATGCCTGCTCCTGAGACCTGGGCCTTTCCCCCTCTGGGCTGTCAGGACCCTGCCTTCCCCAGCCACTACCTTGGATAAAAGGCTTTATTAAATCAGGCAAACGTCAGCCCTGCACTCAGCTGTAAGTGAACCAGACGACAGGGGAGGACGGATAGAAGTCCCCTTTTGGTAGCATCAGCATAAAAGGGGGCCCGGGGGATAGAGGGGACAGTGGCCAGATCCTGGCCTTAATTTTCAGGTGGCCAATGGTCAGAACTGTCAGCTGTGCCTGTCCCCAGACAGCAAATTGAAAACGGCAAATGTAGCTCTATTCTTTATTTCCCTCCCCCTCCCTCTCTCTTTTTTCTTCTCTCTCTCTCTCTCTCTCTCAATGCAGAATACAAGGCCACTGCCAAAAACATATCCCACACAATCAAACATCAGATGGTGACTCCTTTCCCACAGCTTGTGTGAGTGAAAACAGTGAAATTATACCCATGTTTTCGCGGCGAATCTCCTGGTGTTGTAGCAGAGGACAGGCTGGCGCTGGCTCTTGTTCGCCCGCTTTTTGTTCCTGTGTTCTCAGTGTTTTTAGCGCTGGACACCATTCAGCCGGCATTCAGCATTGTATGTCACTTCACATATGGTTCATCCGCTCCAAATGTGTGCATGTACCCAGAAAATGCAGCTTTTCATTATGTATTCTCTATGTAACAGAAAAGATTAAGATATAAGCTCAGTGAATGCAGGAGGAATTAGTTGGACAGATGAATAAGGGAAAAATGAATCTAGAATGATGTGGATTTGGTCTAATGATTGTGGGAGGGCGCTAAGAACTTGCTGGTGGGTTTCAGCCTCTTAATCCCAGGCTGTGTGTGTATTTGGCAGGAGAAAAACTCTTTCCCAAGTCCATCTCGAAGGGTACAGTCAAGACAGTCTCTCTCTCTCTCTCTCTCTCTCTCTCTCTCTCTCTCTCTCTCCCTCTCTTGCTCTACCCCTCTCTCTGTTTCTCTCTCCCCCCACCCTTTCTCTGACCCACCCCCCACTTGCACAAACCTCCAACCTGAGGCTAAGCTGGAGTCTCTGGCCTAAAGATCTTCCAACTTTCTGCAGAATTTGAGAGGACCCCGTAGCTCAAAGTTCAGCTTTAAAATCAAATGAAACACAAGTGGGAAGCCTTATTCATCCGCATTGACCTGAGGGATCCTAGCTGAGAAGGGAGAACTCCAACAACGGATGTCATTTTGAAGTCGACAAAAGCTAAAATGCTCTTATTTACTTTCTACTCTGACACCCAAATTTTGGGAGTTTGAAAGCTGTGGTGATTTATAATGCAAACACCCAGTGCGCTTTGGGACTAACACTGAAGTTAATTAAAAGTGCTAGTAGACATAGCCGAGTTTTCAATCAGCCTTTGTAAACAGCGTCTACAAACAGCGTTTCATAGCATTAGTTTATGGCTATAGCAAGTTAGAAACAAGAAAATTTGGATTTAGGTTTGCTTACTTCCTGCAGCAGTTTCCAGAGAAAGATTTTTTTTTTCCTAGCCAATTTTGATTGAAAAATCAAGATTTGCATCACAATAGATATTTCAAAAGTGTCAATACAAAAGCCTGCAACTTCAGAGACCTCTTGGTCAGATGTGGATGCCTTGGTTTCTAGCCCATCATAAAGCTCTGGGAAGGGATGCTCTCAGATTCAGGCTAGAGAAGGCTCTGTTCTTGCTCCCTTCAAAAAATTCACAAGGCAAACTCCTTCTGGCAACACATGTGGCTATTTGGGGGAAGGTGAGCGACACTTCTGCTTTGGAACATCATTTAATTCACAGATATGTTGGGAGGGCAGAAAGGAGTATATTAGATACCCAATTCATTCGCATCAAGAACAAACCTTTCAGAGACGAACAAAATTCCCCAAAAGCTAAATCCTTGTTTGTTGCATATTCGATGTATTTTGCACAAGCAAGGTCCAAAACTTTGACCAATTTCTTTATTTGAGTAAAAGATTTACGTGTTACAAAGACTCCCTCTGCACCAAGGAGCAGTAGTATCAATTTTTTCCTTTTTTTGATTGAAATGAACTGGTTTTAATTTTTACCCAGCATGTGATTAATATTTTAATGATTCATCTGTCTGGTTTATATTAGTCTTGTAAAAAATGTAAAGTGTGAAAGTTTCTTTTTTTTTCTTTTGGTGCTGGGGGTTGAACACAGAACCTCTTGGATGCTAAGTGTGCATCTTCCCGCCCAGTCCCTAAGTGACCCCTAAAAGTTTCTTTTCCATAACTCAATATGCGAGATTATTCTAATTTCCCCCCACTCCTGCAATCTTCTTACACAATGTGATAACTGTTAATACAGATCAATGAAATGTCACTGTACTCACTAAGACCATTTAAGGCTCCACATTCTATTTTTCTGAGCTTATTCCAAGATTTGGACATCGGAAAGCCTGAAACACACGGCATTAATTAAAACATTGTTCAACCAGCAAGCCACTTTGTTTTTACAAGATGATCTCTTTTGATAACCCCTTAGGGCAGAGAGTCCTGACCTGGGTCCTCAACTCTTACTTTATGTAAAAACATGACAAATCAGAGCCACTGTCCTGCTAGGATGCTCTGTAATCCCTGGGCAGCTAATGAGCTGCCATCCCTGTACCCTGGCTCAGTCACTTGCTTCCAGACACTTCCTGGTGTCCTCTTTCTTCTTGGATCCCTTGCCAGTAGCACAGGAAGCATAAAATCTTTTCCTCAGCCTAGATAATCTTGTATAATTTTCCTCAGAGTTCCTTTTTTTGCACAATGGGAGTTGTATTTACATTTTCACAATAATCTCTCCCTCTCTCTCTCTTTCCCCCCTAACCTAGAAAATTTAATTGCAACCCAGAATCTCAGTAAACAGACTGGTGTCGAAATAAACAATCTGGAGAAAAAAAAAAAGGTGGTGTTGGCAGAAAACTTTGATCATAATTTGCCTGAAAGAACAAAACAGACACGGCCTCTGCTTTGTCCTCGTGTGTATTTGGGGTTATCACCAGTGTCGCGGCTTCTGTAGTGTCTTTCTGTGCTAAAGACAGGCCTGGACCGTGGAAAATCAAAAAACAAACTGGTATTTGGAAGGCAATCACTTTCCCTGGAGAAGAGAGGAGGGTACCGGGCGCCTATTATGTCAGACTTACTTCTGCTTCTCCAGGGCTTCCAAGGTAACAAACGAAGAGGGGTCACCCACCTTTAGTCTCGCAGCAGCAAGAAAGCAACAGAAGCCTTCTCGCGAGGAATCAGAAAGGGAAACCTGTTTGCTTTTAGAGTTTCTCGTCCTCCCAGAGAGATGAAAGGGGAATTAAAGGGAGTCACCCCTGTGGAATCACCAAAGTGAAAACGGGCCACTTTATCCGGGCTCTTCAGAGCTCTTTAAGGCTGGCAGGGTCTGGATTGAAATCCGTATAATACGTTCATTCACTAAGTCAAGATTAATAGTGCGGGTGTTGTGTCCGGGGGAGTGCTTCCAGAAGGCATTTGGAAATAAAGTTTGTCTTGCTTTGAAACACTTCGTCCACAGCACGCATCAAAAAAAAAAAAAAAAAAAAAAAAGGATTTTATTTTATTCCCTAATAAAAATTCTGTTAGCATCTGATTTAAATTCACTAAATCTTTTCCTCCCTATAGACATGTTTCCCTAGATCTCCTCTTTCCATCTCAGCCGTGGCTGAGTCTTGCAGTTTCTCCCCTCCCCAGCGAAACTCCTAGACAGCTGCTGGTGGGTGGCATTTTTCGTCCCTTCTTAGTCACTCTGTATTTAATGTCACTCTTATTCTTTCTTCCATGCTGCCCCTTGGGTTTCACTAACAATACTTGAAATTGCCGTACTTAGGACCAGAAATAATCTAAGCCTGCTTTTCTTCTCAAACATGTTTCAAAATAAAGTTGGAAGGAAATCACTTTGAATTACAGTACATTTGATATGAAGCTATTAACACAAATGTAGTTTTAGTTGCTTTCTGCTTTGCCCTAGACGATGGAATAAAATCAAAAATTAAATAGAACCTAAACCATGATTGCAAGAAGAATGTTGGTTTCTGCAGATAGTGAGGCAAAAAAGCTTTCACTGGAAAGTTTAGTTCTGAAACCTACATGCTGCAAGGCTGTGACACCCGATGCATTCCCCAGGGACTCCATCCAGGGATACCTCCCTCAAAATGCTCAGAAAAAAATTTTTTTTTTTTTTTTTTTTTTTTTTTTTGCTGTTTTTTCTCTCTGTCTCTCTGCACCTGAACCTGTTCGTGTTTAGTGGTTACTTTTTACATGTCGGGAAGATTTTGCACTGGTTTCAGCTCGGTTGTACATGGGTGATAAATCCTGGGGATAGGGAAGCAAGCTGATCCTCCACAAACCCGGCTGCAAATTCTGTCCCTGGCATTGTGTTATGTACCCGGTTGGGCCAATACCATACTGATTCTAAAAACAGGCAACTTCGTGGCTTGCAAGTGGTCCATTTAAGAAGTACAGAGATGCAGGCAGAGGGAAGCAGGTATTGCATCTGAGAGCAAAGAACAGAAAGAGGTAGGACCCCCAGCAAATGTTGCAGAGGGTGTGCGCTTATTGTGAGCTGGTTTAGTGTTTCTGTCAGCTGTGTTACCGGTGTCTGATTAATCCTGCTGGTCACCAGGGGTAAGCCAGGGCTTCATCTGACCTAAGAACAAAACTTTTCCTCTCTTGGACAGAAGGTGGTCTGTCCAGGTCAGGGTATGGGTCACTGGAAGGGCAGCCTCAGGAAGCCTGCATGTTCATAGCAACCACTTGTTACAATTAGTTTTTTTTTTTTTTTTAAAGCCAACATGCGGTGAATTGACACTTTTGTGGGTCCCTTAATTTGGACAGTGCAATTGTTCTGGAAAACAATGTCCACATCTTCTTTTGAAAGTGGAAAGGGTACAACCGTATTTCAAGTAGCAAAATGCACACACTTTGAGCCACTTGGGGGCTTCCTTGCCCTCAGTGTCTGGAACTCCATTCTCCCTCTGTGTGCTAAATCCGAGTCCGTTCAGTGAAAATGCAGAAAGGAAGGAAGTTAAATGGAACAAGACAGTCTGCATGCACTCTCCTAGCCGCTCCCGACTGGACTCACAAATCATTCACAGAATTGAAACCCAAGGCTAAGCCTGTGTGACGGCACTCGTGTGGAATCTCAAAGGTTGGTCTCAGTGTGTAGGTGGTTGACGGGGAGATGCTGGCCAGAGGGTCTCGAATCCTGGTCAGATAGGAAAAATAAGCTCAAAAGACCTATTGATAACATGGAGACTGCTGTTGATAAAAGCTATCCTTGGAGTGTGCAGGGTAGATACACACACACAACACACACACACACACACACACACACACACAAACTGTGATGCAATGCATTTGTTAATTAGCTAGGTTGAATTCCACAATGTCTACTTGCTTCAAAACATCATGCTGTATATGATAAACATGCAATTTTCTCTATTACAACTAAATAAATTTTTTTAAAGATATAAAATGAAAGGAAAATGAATCGGAATCAGGTCCCCTGACTCTTGGGACAGAATACCCTCAGGCTCTGCCCAAGGTCTTTATCACCCCCACCTCATCAGTTCCAGTCTTGCTTACTTTGCAATAGAGACCCCAATTTATAGCAGGAATAACATCACTGCATTCCCCAGACTTGCTCACAGCCAGGTGTGGTCTTGAGACTGAGTTCTGGGCAGAGGATAAAGGCAAAAGTGTCCTTAAAGGGAAGGGGCGTTCCTTTTTTTTTTGCTCTTCCTCCTTCCTGTTGACTGGAATGGAGATGCAATGGCTGGAAACCTAGTACGCTAATCAGCTGTGCTGAGGAGGCAACCTACCTCCTGCACCTTCCCAGACTGGGGCAGGGCCATCCTGCCAGCCCTGGGCACATGAGAGAGAAATAAACTTTGGCCTTGTTCAAGCCACTTGTTTTGGAGCCTCGGTTTCAGACTGATAAACCTAATTTTAACAAAGGCAAGTGCTAAGGGGATTCTCTCTTAGTCCTCCCAAGTCCAGAGGAAAGTTGTAAAGGCTCATTTCAGTTTGAGTCCATGGACTGAATAGAAAAGGTAAAGAGAGGGGATGAGGCCTACGGAGTAAAGTCCTAGGTAACAAGCTGGCCTGGCACTGCCCCAGAGGAGGGTTGTGGCAAGGATCAGAAGGCTTCTCTGCAGGAAGCCCAAGTACCCAGCAATGCTGTCCCTCGGGCTGACTGTCATTTGAGGTAAAGCCATTCGAGCAGGTCTAGGGACAGTCATTGTGCACACAAGTAAAACTGATTTGCTTTACATTTTCAGTTTCTTTGTTTGGCTTTGTGTAGATTCTTCACCTGCTAAACAGGCCCCAGAGACCTAGAAGAGGGAGACTTCAAATGCATTTTGAAATAATAACAAAGACTGTAAGTCTCCAAAACTAAACACCACAGGGTGAATTATTTGAGCTTAACTGATTTTCTTTTGCCAGATGGCAATGATGTGAATTTTAGTTTTATGTTTTCTAATACAATTAAAGCAAGTCCTGGACTAGTGTAAAGAGATGTGCAAACTACCGACTGAGAGCTTTGGCCTTTCTAAGTGCCTGTGGTTAATTTCTAGTTCAGCACACGCAGTGAGGAGCACCAAGGTCACCCTGTTAGGTCATCCAGACAGCAGCAAACAGGGCTGGGACAGGGGGTACTCACAGCAAAAGAAGGAAAGAGGACCACCATCACACCAATACAGAATTTAATTCAAAACACATTAGAAAGCTAAATAGGAGAACTGCAACTATAAAACTTGTAGAATTAAAAAAAAACATAGGCATGACTCTTTGTGACCTTGATTTAAGCAATAATTTCTTAGACATGAGAGCAATAATCAGAAGCACAACCAACTGAAGGAAAAGATAGGTAAATCAAACTACATCAAAATTTGAAGTTTGGTGTTTGCAAATGATGTCATCAAGAAAGTGAAAACAACTCACAGAAGAGGAGAAGATGTTTGCAAAATATATCTGTTAAGAAATGGGTATATAGCATATATAAAGAACTCTTACTGTTCACTAATAAAAAGAAAAATAACCCAATTTAAAATGGACAAAGGATTTGAATAGACATTTCTCTAAAGAATATTTATAAAGGGTCAATAAGCACATGAAAAGATGTCCTACATTCTTAGCCATTAGAGAAAGCAAGTCAAAACCACCACGTGATAACCCTCATCCCTGCTAGGATGGGCTGGAGTGTGGAAGATATACAATTACAGGTGCTGGCAATGATTTGGAGAAATGGGAACCCTTCCACACTGTGAGTAGGAAGGTAAGATGGTGTGCCTGCTTTGAAAAAGTTTGGTAGGTCCTCAAAAGTTTATAAACAGAGGTTCCATATGACCCAGTAATTCCGCTCCTTGATATACATACAAAAGGAATGAAAGCAGATGTCCAAACAACAACTGATACATACACGTTCATAGCAGCATTATTCATAAAAATAAAAGAAAGAACCCAAGTGTTCGCCAAATGATAAGTGGATAAATAAAAGTGGTATAATAGCATGCTCTCATCCATGAAATCTATGCTCCAAGATCCTAGGTGGTTGCCTAAAACTTCACATAGTACCAACCAACCCTATTTATACTTCTTTCTTATACATGATTACGATAAAACAATTTGTAAAGTCAACATAAAATGAGATAAACAGTAAAAAATAATAAAAGCAGAACAACTTAAATATTCTCTCGTGAAAGTTATGTGGATGTGGTGTATCTCTCTTTTTTTTTTTTTTTGGAACCAAGGATTGAACTCAGGGACACTCGGCCACTGAGCCACATCCCCAGCCCTATTTTGTATTTAATTTAGAGACAGGTTCTCACTGAGTTGCTAAGGGCCTCACTAAGTTGCTGAGGCTGGCTTTGAACTCTCTATCCTCCTGACTCAGCCTCCCAAGTCTCTTGGATTACAGGCATGCGCCACCACGCCCGGCTGGTGTACCTCTCTTGAATTATCTTTCTGTACTAAACTCACCTTTCTCGTGATGTGAGGACACAATGCCTATAGGATGTGATGAGGCAAGGTGGTGAGGCAGGCATTCTGATGGAGCATTAGGCTATCACCTCAGGGCTACCTGAAGCACTGTGATTCCCTTGACAGTTATCATTTCGATAACCAAGATGGCTGCCACATCACTAATGGGTGGGTAGGATATACAGCATGGATACAATGGAAAAAGGGATGATTAACAGAATCCCTGGTGGGGCAGTGCACAATTTCATCACACTACACAGAGCAGCACACAATTTAAAATTTAAATTACTTATTTCTGGAAATTTCCATTTAATATTTTCAGATTTCATTTGACCTTGGGTAACTGGAACCAGGCAAAGCAGTATTGCAGATAAGGGGCAACTGCCATGGAGAGTTGGAACACTATTTGGCAATAAAAAGGAGTTAGTGCTGATACATGTTATACGTGGAGAAACCTTGAAAACGTGACAAGTATAAGAAGACGGTTGCAAAAGATCAGACATCATATGATTCAGTTTATTCGAGATATCCAGATATTTCTAGAAAATCTATAGAAAGAGAAAATAGATGAGTGGTTGCTGGGAACTGGCAGGAAAGGGGAATGGAGAGCCACTGCTGATGAGTGCGAGGCTTCTTTCCGGGGCAATGAAAATATTCTAAACATAAATTGTGGTGATTACTGTACAGTTCTGTCAATATACTAAAACCCTGAACTGCACACTTTAAATGAGTGGATTTTATGGTGTGTAAATTATGCCTAAATCAAGATGTGTTTTGTTTTTTTGGAAGGGAAATAGGGTTGACTCAGTAGTAAAAAAAAAATGGGTACACACAAAAAAATGGCCACGACAGAGCCCTCCAGCCATGATCTGGGTTTTTCTGAGCTGCTCTCCAGGACTCTTGTTGCTGACTGCTTCATCTGCAGGGTCAGGTCCCAGACTGCCTGCCTTGGTCTGCAGTGGATGCCTGAGCCTTTCTGCCTCCACTGGGCTTCCCAGGACTCTGCTCCACTTCCTGTCCAGACCCCACACACCATCAGACCCTTTCTGCTCCCCACTGTTTCCTGGCCAATCCCCATCTCCCTGCACATGTGTCCAGTACAAACACTCTGGGTGCACATGGTGACAGGTACAGTCAATGAGGAGGAAGACGGGCATCTAACTCCAGGGACGACCCTCCACCATAGACCTGCTTCTTGATAGTCGGTGGGTGGAGGCCATGACTGTGACGTCCATGTCTTCTTGTTTTCAGAGCAAAGTCACACAGATGTGGAAAGACTAGACTTTCTAACCCTTTCTTCTTTAGATTGCTTTTTGTCATTTTTTCCTCTCTTCCCCCTGAAGTTTGTTTTGCTTTAAGAAATAGGCAATATCTATGACCTCCCGTGGGCTGCTAGAGCACCTCTCAGCTCAAAGATGTAGAGGGAAGTACCTGTCAATGTGTATTCCCCCAAGGAGGTTCTCATCCTCTAACCAATGGTGTGTCAGGGAGAAAGGGCCAGCTTCCTTGTCTCTATCTGGTACATGCTGGTCCCCTGCACGATCCATGGAGAGTCCCTCTGAGTGACTGCCTAAGACACATTTGCTTGATTTCTGCCCTTGTTCCACTGCCTCACTCCCTCGCCCATTTTTCCTGGGAGCTTATCCTTCATAAATCACTTACACATGAACCTTTATCTCTGGGTCTCCTGGGAAATCCAAGCTAGGAGAGAACATCACAGCCCAGAGCACATAGTATGTGCTCATTAAATGGCCACCACTATTGGCTTTCTTCTATGGCTTAGGAAGCTTGCTCTTCCTTAATCCTACATGCTTTCTACTTTAGCACTAATATTATGGGAAAGAGGTGGGAAAAGAAAACTAGAGGGCAGGGGTCAGTCGTGGGTCCCAGCCTGGTGTGCTTCTCCTAACTTGGGTTCTCATCATTTAAAAACTTTTTCAAGAACCCATGCTCTTGAGGTATCACCTGATAGTTAAATATTTTTAAAAAGATTTGAGAGGGAAAATTAGGGGATTTAGACCTCTAAGCAACTAGCTCCTAATGCTTTCTCAGCCTTAACCTCTAATAATAAAAATCAAATATTTGTTGAGAGTTTAATATGCAAGTATAAAAAGCTCTTGGGACAGCACATCAAACCTTTTCTGCTCCTTGTCAGATGACAAGGTCTTTTCTAAGTGACTTAAATGTGTTAATTAACTGAATCTTCTCAACATCCCTGTGAGCAAGTGCTGTCATTGCCACCACGCCCGCTTTTACAGGTGAAGGAAATAAGCTCAGAGAGGTTAAGTAACTTGCCCAAGTTCACTGAGGCAGCATGTGATACAGCTGGGATTTGACCTTGACCCGTGTGCGTCTGGAACCCATGCTCTTAACCATCGTGCTGTTCCATTTCCCTGAAGTCAAACAGGGTGATCGAATGAGCAGGTGCAGTCCACGTCCCTCAGAGTGCCCGCTATGACACAGGCCCCGCTGCCTCCAGTCCCGCACACCCGCTCCCCGTACACACACTGTGACACTAATCTTCCTCCGGGGCCACTGTTCCCACTGCTTGGTTAAGCCTGTAGATCTCTCAGGTAGGGGGCCACAACCAGGAAATCCATGCAGAACAATAGATACTTTCTGGTCCCCCTAGACATATTCTTTGTATCACATCTCCCAGCAATTCTCCAACAAAACTATGATTCTCTCTCTTTGAGGCAGTTTCTACTTGATTAGAGGCAGAGGGTATGCCGTGGGCATCCTTGTGCCTCGCAGCCCCTTAGCGGTCTCCTCCACAGAGGGGCTCAGCACATCTTTGGTGGACTTGGGAATGAGGGGGAAGGGAAGTGTCTGCTAAGTGGTTTTCAAACTGCCCTAAGGAACCCCAAGGTTCCGTGGAGGTCCTGCGGGAGTGCTGGGGTCAAGAGAGAGGCATGCGGGAGAGATGCCAAGGGGTCCTTCTCCCCGACTCTCCCACTTCCAGGCGTCACACCCACCCTCTTCCCACTTCAGCCAGAGATAGCCTGCCTCTGTGGTTGCCATGACTTTAATAAGTTTGTCACTCAAACAATGTCTGGAAATGGTTTTTCCAGGAGAGGACGGTGGTCCGCTCCCCGTGCTCCTCCTGCTCAGCCTGCAGTGGGTGTGCTGTCTTGGCGGGTGACAGTCCCGCCTCCCACCACCCTTCAGACCCTTCCCCCACTTACCAGGGATGAAATGCTCCTAAACAGAAGTGGAATCAACTCACCATCCTCCAGGGGTGGCAGCTGTCCATTTTAGGCCATCCAGGTAAAGTGGCCTGCCGTTGGGTCATTTGCCTGCAAGCCTGCACAATAACCTTGCTCTCTGGGGACAGGGGGTGAACTTGGGCCAGTCAGTTTTGGAGCTGGCTTGGTGACTCATGAGACCTTCAGTGGGAGGTGCTTAGGACCTACTTAACCACTGCTCTGCTCCCCATATTTCTTATGCCTGGAGTCCAGTGACCCTCCAAGTGCTGTCCCCAGCCAGCAGCATCAGCATCACCTGAGAACTTGCCAGACCAGCAACTTCTCAGGTCCCAACCCAGACCTACTGAATCAGGACCTCTGCAACACTGCAGTCTCTTTTAGCAAGCCCTCCAGTTCATTCTGAGGCTCACTGGAGTCTGAGAACCTCTGCTGCAGACCCCTGGAAGTGTCTGTTCAGCCCTCTCTGCATCCACTGAGTCGGGAATCAAGGGTAACCAAGGCCCATATCTTGCAGCTGGAAAGGTTCATTAAGAGCCCGTTAGGAACTCAGTGGCCCATCATGATTTGACAAACTTGCTCAGACCTCACAATGGTGTATGGAAACCAGAACCATGTTTCCCATTCCTGAAAAATATTCTTAGTGCCTTCTGGTATTTAGATCTTTCAAGAAAGAAAACATCAGCCAGGCATGGTGGCACACACCTGTAATCCCAGCACTTGGGAGGCTGAGGCAGGAGGATCTTAAGTTCAAAGCCAGCCTCAGCAACTTAGCGAGACCCTAAGCAACTCAGTGAGACCCTGTCTCTAAATAAAATACAAAATAGGACTGGGGATGTGGCTCAGTGGTAGAGTGCCCCTGGGTTCAATCCCCAGTATCAAAAAAAAAAAAAAAAAAGAAAGAAAGAAAACATCAGGTAGGACTTCTTTTAGTTCTGGAAAAAAAGTACAGAATCTTGGGAATATTGAAAAACTATGTCCTGATGTCCCAAACCACCAAGAGGGCAGGATGAGGGTCAGGGGCCCTGGGGGATGTCCCATTTTCCAGGGAGCAATTGGAAGTTCTAGTCATGTGACACTCAGGAACACTTTGCTTTTCCTTTCTAAAATAAGTCACTTTTTTTCACTGGTAGAGTTACTGGAATATTCTGTAAAGCCTTTTGGGTACTGTGAACTCTAGAAATGCTAAGTAGGGGATCATTGCCTGAGTCGGCTGCTCTGCAGTGTCCTTCTCAGAGAGTTGTTGTGACCTTGTCCTTTGTTAAAACCCTGGGAACCCCAGTTTCTGTGAGGGGCTTGCTCTAACAACAGTCTGTGTCTATAATTCCCTGTGGCTGCTTTTCCATGCACATAGTCAGTCTTGGGTGATGCTGGTTTGGGGTGTCATTTTTCTTCTTCAGAGTCTACATGTGAACTCCTTTGACTTTTTCCTTGTGATGTGCACCCTTCCCCAAAGCATGCAGTTATAATCCCCCTTCCCCGCTCCGCATGCCATTTCTGTGAAAACACACTAGTATGTGTGCACGAGATGGAGACAAATCATTCCTGGAAGGCATCTGACTCCAAGCTTTGAATCGTGTTATTTTTATATGCCAACAAAGAACAAATGCATTTCTCAATTATGAAACCCATCTGTGAGGTGCCTTTCAAAGCATGCAGTTGTGCAGCCAGACACTGGGTTGGATTCTTAAATCATCTTGAAACAGTAGTTGCCCCCCCTCCGCCCCCGCACGTTTGCTTGTGCAACATGATAGCATTGTATGCTTTGCTTTTTAAGTTAGACACGTTTTCCATTTATTCCAATTGGCACCAAATGATTCCAAAACACTGAGGGTGGCAGGAAGCGCTGGTAACAGCCCTTTGGAAAGAATCATCACCGATCAGCTTGAACCTTCGGGTCCCCAAGCTGGAATCGGCTTTCTCTGGCTGCCAGCCCTTCCTCCTGGGACATGTTCACTGGATGCACCCTGAGGTAGACTTGTCCTCAGGACCCCATGGCTGTAATGTCAAGAAGCCAGAGGTGCTTTAGAAGTCATTGGGTGAGGGTTGAATTGTATTCCCTTCAAAAAAGAAAAGTACTAAGCCCCAGTACCTGTGTATGTGATCTTATTTGGAAATAGGGTCCTTGGAAATCTGGTGTTGAGATGAAGTCATTCTCATGGGCAATAATCCATTATGACTGGTGTCCTTATAAAAAGAGGAGAGTTAAACACACAGATGTGCACACAGGGAGAAGGCCAGGCGAAGACGCAGGCTGAGATTGCGGGTGGTGCGCCTGCAAGCCAAGAAGCGCCATTTTGCGGGCAACCACCAGAGGCCAGGAGGGAGGCCTGGAACAGAGTCTCCCTCAAGCCCTGCGATGGAACCCACCCTGCCAATACCTGTCTCGGGTTTCCTGTTGCTCAAGTCAGCCAGTGTGTGGTGCCTTGTCGCCACAGACCTTGGAAATTAAAATGTCAAATGTCCATCTATACCTGATGATGAGCGTCTGACTTCCATCTAGGTGGGCAGTGACAGCAAAACTCAGCCTTTTGGAAAATGCCTGGTGGGCCAACCATCTTTCCATCACTGGATCTTTAACCTCACTGCCGAAGGAAACCGTAGTAGGCCTTGCCTGCAGAGACCACAGCAGCCTCACTCCTTTGCCGTCTCCCTCTCTAGCACCAAGGGCTGAGAACATGAGAGCATCCAAGATTCAATCACCTGGTCTCCCTGTGGCAAAACCTTGCTTAGCTACAGTGTGGGGAAGCTTTGCTGGGCCACTGTGAGCAGGGGAATGGGAGGAACCAGTGCTGGTTAATGAGGGGCTGAGATGCACAGTAATTGGCTGAGTCTCTTCTTCCCTGTGGTCTAGAGACACAGGCAGGAATACCTAGGTGGCCACGGCCGCCTCTTCCTCTCGCGAGCGCCCTCTGGTGTCCTCAAGGCTCCACAGCAGCAGTTCCCTTTCCACAGTTGGTAAGTGCCTGAGGGAACTTGCAGTTTCTTCCTTTAGAAAGCTGAGCAATTCTTTTGAGTAACTCTTCGGTCAAGTTTTTTATCTTCCAAATTTCCAAGGTAACAGACAGCAGAGGTAACAATTCTGAGCCCGGTTTGTTTTTTCCCTCATAGCTCCCAGCACTCTCTCTGACCTCAAATTTCACTGCTGTCTGTACAGAGTCTGTTTAGAGTTCAAGGTCTGCACAACCTCACATCAATCGGTTCTGAAAAAAGGGAGGAGGATCTGATCCCACTCCTTGGGCTCATCAAGAACAGCATCTCTGACCAGGCACTGTTGACATTTGGGGCTGATGACCTTTGCTGTGGGGACTGCCCCCTGCATTACAGGGGGTTTACCACACACGTGACTCCCCCACCAGCCAGGAGCACACCTGCTCAACTTTTGGCAACTAAAGATGTTTCCAGATATTGACAAGCGCACCCTAGTGTACCCTGGGGCAGGGGGTGGAGTGAGATCACCCCAACTATTAATGTAATGCTCCTTATATTAAAAAATAATAATGACAAAATAAAGTACCTTTGGCTGCATGAAAAGAAAACATCATTCACACCATTCTATTTGATTTTTGGATGTCATATGTCATCAATTTGTTTATTTTCATTAATCTGAAATTATGATACCACTGTTCCAGTTAACAGAGCACATTATTCCAGTCTACCATTGGAATAGAAAGCTCAAGAAATGTGTCAAACACATATGCATTTATTTAACACTACACTTCAGATTGTGAATGAAACCATTATTTACAATAATAAAAAAAGATTTGCAGAACCTTTACTATATTCCAGAATATTCTTTCGCATATTTTCTAAGTTCTCAAAATACACCCGCAGGCTAGGTATTATAATCCTTGATTCTTTCCCCTCCATATTTCCATTTTAACAGGACTAAATGACGGGATCAGAGTCACAGGAGGGGAGAGACTAGTTAGTGACAGAGTCAGTTTCCATAATTTAAAGCTGTGTTTGTCACCCTTCACCTGCTGCCCCCAAGCTTGGCAAAATGGACCTGAGGCCTCCTTGTCTCCTCAGCACCTCAGATGACCAGTGACGGTGACGATGGTTGATGATGGTGGCATCGGGTGACAGAGGTGGCAGCAACATTATTAGGACACTTGCCATGTGCCCGCAGTGCTGAAGCCCCGTGTCCATCATCCTCATTGCAGTTCCCCGAGAGAGGAATTCTTGTCACCATTTCACGGATCAGGAGATGCAGGTGCCAAGGGTGAGCCACTTGCTGGGGTCACTGACTAGCCATGCGACTGGAAAGGAGGCCTTGTCCCCTGGACGCCAGTGTGTTCCCTCCCGGCTCTTCACCCAGGGCTGTGTTCCCATGACTCTCAAATGCCAGGCATGATCCCCATTCCCTGGCTAATCACCACGATTCCTTTAAAGAGCCTCGGCTTCCACGTGGGCTTCACTTCCTCAAAATATCACGTCACCGCTTTTATCTTTGTAGACTTGGCAATGTTTCTCCTAAGCAGTTATAATGCATTAATAGTGTGAAAGTCCAGTTTAGGGGTTAAAATCATTTTATTTCCCAGAATGATAAGTGCTATTTCAGTGTGATAATGGTAGTAATCGGTAGTAATCACGGGAGCAGCAGAAAAATGGGTGATTGTCATCAGGAACGTCTACGTCACTTCACTAAACACGCTTGGAATGGAAAGAGGTCCTTTTATCATCATGATGCTGTGTTCGTTTTCCAGAGAAGCCATAATAATACTACAAGTTAGTAGACTTCAAGCAACGAAAATGCATTGTCTCCCAGCTCCGGAGGCAAGAGGTCTGGATTCAAGGTCAGCAGAGGCATGATCTTTCGGAGCCTCTGCGGAAGGATCCTTCCTTCCTCTTCAGGTCCTGGTGACCACAGGCATTTCTTGGCTTGAGAACTCATCACACAATCTCTGCTCCATCTTCACATGAGCACCAGTCACGTGGAATAGGGGCTCACCCTACTTCAGCATGACCTCATCTTAACTAATTGCATCTTCAATGACTATTTCCTGATAAGGTCATACTTTTCTGAGGTACTGGGGATTAGGATTTCAACACATCTTTATTGGGGGAACAGAATTCAATCCCCTCAGGGAGTATTAGAGTTCACTCTTCAATCCAATAGAGTTTGATTTGGTTTATGCAGTATTTGATGTTGTTTCAGGGTAATTTCTGTAAATTGGGATACATGTGAGGCATTCAAGAAGCACACAAGTAGAAATGAACAGAAAAGCTCCTTCTCCCTGTTCCCCTGGGGTGGGGGGAGGCAGGGTTAGCTGGTGAGAAACCTGGCATTGATGTTACCAGAAAATGCACAAAAGGAGGAGTGCCAGAAGTTTCCTTGTGCTCACATGCCTGGGAAATTCACTCTGCTTGGGGATATGTCTGGGCTCTTTTTTAGGGATTTTTTTCTGGGAACCAGAATCAAGGGAGACACACTGTGTCTCCTCTGGAATGTTTGGAGTTGGTTCTGCCCAAGACCCAAAGTGACAGCTGGTCTCCTAGATTCTAAGTCTTTTGAAGGGAGGCACACAGAACTTGGCCACAAATGGCTATTCAAAATGGAGGAAGTCACGTCACTGCTGGGAAAAGACCATTCACCACACAGCTCAGCCTCTGGTCCTCATACGCAGCCTTCCCCACTATTAGCCTTTTATTGTTTATCTTGGCAACACTTTCACCTACCTTGTCTCAGTCTTGTGGTAGCTAGCCTCTAAGATGGCCTTAGTAATTTCTCCCTGGTGTTCGCTCACTGTTATTCGTTTTTCTATTGCTATGATAAAATACCTGAGAAAAACAACTTAAAGAAGGAAAGATGTATTTTTGCTCACAGTTTCAGAGGTCTTCTTCCATGGCTACCTGATTCTGTTGTTTTTGAGCCTGTGGTACAGCAGTGTACGATGGCAGAGGGTGTGGGTGGAGCAGTGCTGCTCACCTCATGACAGCCAGGAGGTGGAAAAAGAGAGAAGGGAAGGGGTCAGTGACCTTTCAAGGATTTTCCCCCAGTGACCTACTTCCTCCAACTAGACTTTACCTCCTAGAGTCTCCATCATCTCCCAATAGCCCATTAAGCTATGAATTCATGGATGGACTAATCCATTGATGAGGTTAGATCCCTTAGAACCAGCCCCCTTCAAAGGCCCTGCTACCCTGTGAACACCACGGCACTGGGGGCCAAGACTTTGACATATGAGCTTTTGGGGGACATTATATATCCAAACACCTATCATGGCTGTAATTGGGACCTGATTACAGCCTGTAATTGGTCACCTGTAATTGGTGACCCTTCACCATCTACAAGGACCTTGACAGAGCAGAATTGTCTTACCACGAGGCTGCCAGGTTTATTTGGTCAAGGCCCCAAGCAACAAGCCAGTGTTCTGAATTCTAGGGGTGAAATGGACCAATCTCAAGATCTGGGCTGAGGGGCTGGGAGCTGTGGCCTACACACTGATGATGGTGTTCATGAAGGCCTGTTGTGAGGCTCATGGCAAAAGCCTGTCTCCACTGAGGTTCTTCACATGGAGACTGCATTGAACTGCAGCTGGACACCCTTTGGGGGACTTGCTTGCTGCCTAGAAGGTGGGAAGCTTGGGTCACGTTGCTGGGGCTGCAGTGTATCCATACATGGGGTGCACCCAAAGCTGACAGGAAGTTCTAATCAAAGGCCAGTAGGAGTTGCGTTGAGGTCTTTTTTTTGGGCGGCGGGGACACCAGGGATTGAATTTAGGGCCACTCGACCACCAAGCCGCATCCCCAACTCTATTTTGTATTTTATTTAGAGGCAGAGTCTCACTGAGTTGCTTAGAGCCTCGCTTTTGCTGAGCTGGCTTTGAAATCGTGATCCTCCTGCCTCAGCCTCTGAGCCACTGGGATTACAGGCGTGTGCCACTGTGCCCAGCTTGCCTTGAGGTCTTGATGTCCTTCCATATGCTGTCAGACACATGGAGGACAGAAATACTAAGAAGCTTGGCTGTGGATTTGTCTTTTAAATAAATGATTTTTCCTGTACGAAAATTATCCTTCATCCAGGGGCCACTGCCTCTCAGTGCTAGTGTTCCTGAATTGGTTCTTAAACCGGACTATGCATTAGAATCACCCAAAGAATCCATCAAAAATGCAGATTTCAGGATCCCACCCCAGTTGCTCTTAGCTAGGCCCAGAAAGGTAGCTCTTGTTTTTCTAAGCTCTCCCATGACTTAGATTTGCAAAGAGGTTTGGGAAGCACTTATTAGTGAATTTCTTTGAAAAATCCATTTCGAGCTCCTCAACCAACGTGGTACTGGGGAAGTCCCTAGCTTGACTGGCTAGCCATTACAAGTCTGGTGTGGGATGTTGGGGACAGGCCCACACCCCTCTACATTATTAAAAACACCATAAAACTTAGTGTTAACTCTTACCCAAAGAGTGTTAAGATTCTGTTCCCCTGGCCACCTTCCTGGGAATTAAGGAGGGGGCCGTGGGATCAGTCAAATCTGACCTGGGCCCAAGATAGGCTGCTTGAGAGCTGTGTGCCCCTGGGACAGTTACCTGGCCTAGCTGGGTCTTGGTTTCCTCATCAGTAGAAGTGGGGGCTCTATTACTATGTTAGGGCTGCATGGACCAGGTGGCTTAAACCACAGAATCTTACTTTCTCACAATTCTGGAGGTTGGAAGTCTAAGAGTAAAGCACCAGCCGGGTTGGCTTCTCGAATTCTCTCTCCTTGCTGTGGATGCCCACCTTCTCCCTGGGTCCTCAGGTGGTCTTCCCCTATATGTGTCTGACCTAATCTCCTCTTCTTACAGGAACACTAGTCAGACTGGATTAGGGTCCCCCACACCATCTCATTTCACCTTAATTACCTCTTTAAAGACCGCATCTCCAAATGCACTTCCGAGGTACTGAGGATAAAGGTATCCACATATGGATTTGGGGGGAGATGCAGTGCCTCCCGTGATGGAGGTGATATTGCCATGGTAAGGACTGGATGAAACAAGGCACCTAAAGTCTAGGGTGCTGTGTGCTGTCAAGGGATGGAAGCTCTCAGGCCTGTTCCCACCGATTCTGGTGGCACTGTGTGGAAAGATTGCCTTAAGAAGTGGGTGGCACTCAGGAGCACTGGCTTTTCTTCTGGGAGATAATCCCCTTAAAACATCTGGTCTGCCCCCGCCCTGCCCCCACCCGGGCCTGTGCGAATGGAGCTGCCAGGAGGAGGTGGCGCTGGGATCCGGCCTCAGCAGCTGCAGCCACACAGACCACTTTCCTGAGGAGGAGGCCTGTGGAATCCGAGCTGAGCACTTAAAACTGGGTTTCTTTTCAAAGGAGCTGAAGGCTGAAGCACTTGGTAGCACCTAATCCTTTTTCAGAAGAAGGGGAAAGGCATTTTAATGCCGCCTCAAAATCCTCACTTGGGTTGACAAAGGGCTCTGGTGGATTTTCACACTTGGCCTCCCCTCCCCACAAGGCTGGGTCCCAGAATGAGGCCAGCAAATCCACACAAGGTACAGTCCGAACAGGGGACCAACGGCCCCTGAGAGTCCATAGGAGCACCCCACGGGGGCTGGATCGCTCTTCTTAGGTGTAGCCTGCTGTGAGAGGCCACTGCAAGGCCATGTCCCTGACCAAGGGAGCCCAGTGCCCCCAGCACACACCACAGTACAGGCTGGGGCAGAGTGAGTCCCTTTACTTCCTTGTTACTCTTTAGGATTTTAAAGTGAAAGGAAGTGGGGTATTTGGAGCTCCCAAAGCAGGCCAATGTGAAGTGCTTCATCCCAGCTCCGGGGTGGCCCATGACCTCAGGAAGATGACACAGTACCTTCTTGTCCACAGTCACACATTCGGGCTCATAGTCTCTTTTAACAGGTGGCAGCTTCCAAGCAATGAGGGTAGACAGGGCAGGACCTGGACATGAGTTGGAGACCTGGGCAAAGAACTTTCCATCTCTGGGTCTCTGGTTTTCCATGTGGTTTGATCTATTCCTCTTTCCAGCCCTGGTGCTTTATGGTTCCGTAACTCTGCCTATACCCAGACTGACCAGACCTGATCTTTCTGACTCAGTCTAGTTAGAAGTCCAGCACCGGGACTAAGAGATGACATTCAGTTTTGAAAGGAGAGAGACAGAGACAGAGAGACTGAGAGAGAAGAAAAGCAACATGGTCTCTCAGGACACCAAGCACAAGGATCCATAATTGAGTCTGGAATTATAAACACCAGTTCACATTCCCAGATTGCTATGGGGGAATAGCTGGGACAGACATTGGGACCTGTCCTACTGGTTTTGATTCAACAGATCTTAGGTAGGATCCAGGGGCATCTCTAATTTGCATACCCCAAGTAATTGAAAATCTCACCAAAACACAAAAACCATTTGCTTCTTGCCTAACCCCCGGTCTTGCCTTGCTGGCACTTTCAGTATCCTAATCTAAATGAGATCTTTACCACATGAAGAGTGTCCCATACTATTCTGCATAGGTGTAAGGACCTCACAAAGATATAAAAAGATGAAGATGATGGCCAAGTGAGCTACAGAATTTGCATTCTCAAAAGTTTTCTGAATCCCCAGCAGAATGGACAACAGGGCTTTCTTGCCTCGATTCCTGGGCCTCATTTTTGCTCTGAACTTATTGTGGCCTCCAACATTGCAGAGCCATCTTTGCCTCTCTAGACACAAAAGGTCCAAATGAGCAGACTCAGGCACGAAGACAAGGATTGGTCTTCAGCCTGTGACAGACAGAACCAGGGGACAGACTGCAAACCCAGAGACGGACACCGCCTCTACCTGGGAGCGTTGGGCCTGGGGTCTACTACACTCAACCACTCTCTGGTGGGGAGTGTTTGATTAAACCAGAGTTGCCTCCAAGTTTCCTTCTGCGGTTCAACTCCTGAAACATTGAACCATTTATAACCATTTCTGGGTGATATTGATTTTTCCATGAGTTTCTAAAATAGAATTTTAGACCAATATCTTCTAGGAAAGGGACACTGCCTAAAAATATGCAAATATTTCTTTCTGCTTTATTTTTCTGAAGTTTCGGAGAGA
Organism: Glaucomys volans; assembly: GCA_020662805.1. Classification (NCBI taxonomy): domain Eukaryota; kingdom Metazoa; phylum Chordata; class Mammalia; order Rodentia; family Sciuridae; genus Glaucomys; species Glaucomys volans. The sequence continues at coordinate 308,700 of JAJEJO010001874.1, forward strand.
TTAATTCATTGTGTATTGCTTACAGGGTCCCCACACCATGGGCTGCTCTCCGCTGAGCACAAGAGCACCAAGATGACAAGGCTGGTGTGCCGCAGCTCACCTGGAGCCTGCAGGTGGTGGGACCACTTGGAATGATCCCAAGACAAAGGCTGGCCCGGGCACACATGGTGAGGCCAACTCAAGAGTGTCACTGAGCTTTGGACACTCCTGACCTGATCTGGGTCCCCTGAGGGTTCACCCTTAGAATTGAGGCCTCTGGGGAAGCAGCTAAATACAGGAAGCTGAGCTGATTTGAAATTTTGGTCAACCAATGAAAATTTTTGTAGCTAAGTATGCTCCCCAGATGCCCTGGGAGATGGTCCTACCATCATCATCTCTATTTTCTGAATAGGAAATCAAGGCACAGAAAGGGGAAGTGGCATGTGCCTAAGGTCACACAGGTGGGGTGTGGCAGAGCTGGCATTTGAATTCCAACAGGGCAGCACTGGACTCCCCTGGGACCAAGCCAGCAGCCTCACAGCATGCAGATGGGTGTCCTCCCTTCCCAGCACCAGTGGGTCAATCCAGATGTAGGGTCTCTAGAAAAACCCAGCGTGTCCCCAAACCCACCTTTACCACTGATGCTCCAGAGGATCGCGTTTGTCTCAGTCCATTTGTATTCCAGCCCCAATAGGCGTTTGACTCACTCAATAGCTTGGTTCTTTGTCAAAAATGCAGAACTATTTTTTTTTAAAAAGTATCAACAAAACAAAACCAACTGTTATCCCAACACCTAGAGAGAACCAATGTCAATATTTTCTGTCCCTGAACATTTTAAGTAGATAAATCTGACAGCATCCTTATCCTTTAGAGTCCTGTGCCTCCTCAGCCTCGGCCCCTTTCTCCTCTGGAGTTCCTGCAACAGGTTCTCTCTGCTCTGTGATGGCTTGTCGCACTCATTCACGCCAAGCTGTAACTGAGCAGTAGCAGCTGAGCACGCTGCCTTGACCAGGCAAGGTGTATTTTCAACAAGACTTAAAGCTTTCGAATGAAAGAACAAAGCAGCTGGCATCCTTCTTGCTTCCTCTCCTCTCCTTCAGGTATCTCAGAGTTCACTGCCCTTGGACTATTTGGATCTGATGTCTAGGCCCAGCATGTCACTGATCAGTCGTGTCGTGACCTTGGCCCAGCCCCTCACTTGGCCCAGCCCTAGGACTTCAGTCCTAGGAGGCTGAGCCAGAACATAATAAATCACCACTGTCAAGCACTCGCTTTGCATACTAGAACTCATGCACACGCGTATTGCTTATTTAGCATTTTATTTTTAAAAATTTCAAACTAAACGAAGAGGAAAGAGTATAACATAATCGCTATTCATCCAACATCAGGCCACAAACAGCATCAATTCCTGGCCCCTGGCCTCACTTACCCTGCCTCCTCCTTCTATTCAAGTACCAGGTGATTTTGAAGCCAATCCCAAACATCAGACAGTTTCACTTGTAAATATGTAGTATATACCTTTAAAAGATAAGGAGTCTTTATTGAAATAGATGATGGTCGTGCTTGGAAAAAATGAAAAATAGTTTCAATTTCTTCAAATAATCAGTGGGCTGAGTGTGTTCAGGTACCTGTATAGGCGAGTTCAGGGTTTTATTTTTTCTGTGCATTCAGGAATAAATATACAAGTTCTAACAGAGTTTTTCCTCTGGGCTCAGGAAGGACAATGGGACAAAGTGAGAGCAAAGGGAAAAAAATACTATGCATTTGACTCTACAAGTCAGTTTCCGTGAGGATCAAAGATGTGGGCTCAGTGTGAGGTCCTATTAACTTCCCATCTGTCTCCTCGTAGAACTTGTACTGAAATCTCCATCATGCCCTGACTCAGACTTCCCTTGTGGCACGGTGGTGCTGGGATATGGGCATGAGATGGAGACACAACGTTAGAGTCACTGAGAAGAAAGCACTCAAGTTTTGTTGAATAAATACTAGTGGATGACATGAAGCAGTGCACCGTGGGACAATCAGAATCATACTGAAGCAGCTGGTAGGTTCCTGAAGCAGACCTCCCCAGACTGAGCAGAGACCAGGGTCAGAGGCAGATCTAGCACTTAGGGCAGCCAGACCTGGAATTGGCCCTTCGTGAAGTTGCAGCCTGCTGGGCCCTGGACGAGGTTTGCAATCAAGGCTCCGCTTCCTATACCACGTGATAACTTTTGATCATTTATCTCTTCCTTTCATTTTAAATCAAAGTTAAGCCCACAGAGTTTTGAATCAGATGATTTTGAAAACTGAGAATAGACAGCAATCCCTGAGCTGCCATCTCCTCATTCTGTGGCCTTGGCTGCCATAGATATGGAGTCTTCTCATATTTACAGCCATGTATCAGCAATAACATGATCTCACTGTTATTTCCTAGGTTTTCAGTCTTGGTCATTAACTATTGACTTCCTCTATGGAGGAAGTTTCACATAACACACAATATATACACTAAACGAAGATTCATACATCTGTGCACACACCCCCGCCACCACCCTCCATTCTCCCTCAAAAGTTCCACTGAAATTTTAAAGGCTAATATTCAGGGTTCATATATTATAGTTCTGTCAATGCTGGCAGTAGCTGAACCAGGACTGCTGCCTTGATTCTTCCATTCCCCAAAAAGGCATTTCCCGAAGTTAACAGTTGCCTTATTTTATTACACCCTCACCTCACATTGGAATCATAGTTTTTTGATGGGCATAGAATTCTACCTTTGGAAACCCTTTTTGTTCCAGTTTTGAAACATTCTCCATTGTCTTCTATGGCTCTGGAGCATTCTGATTCTCTGTCCCTTTTATGGGCACATTTTCTTTTCCTTCTCTGGAAACTTTTAACATCTTCTCTTTATCCCCAGCCTGATAAAAATTCAGAATCATCTGTCTCAATGAATCGATTTGAATCCATTGTGCTGGGTACAATTGGGAAATTCAGATCTCTGACACCTGGAAGTTTCCGTGAACTATTTCTTTGGAGATTGCCTCCCTCTGTCTCTGGATCTGCCTTCTATATTTAGATGCTAGGCACTGAGCTCTGTCCCTATAAGTTTGTTATTTCTTCTCACCTACTTTCTCTTAGTGTTTTTCTCCACATTCTGAGAGATTTCCTTAACTTTTCATTTTTTCCTGTTTCAAAACACTTTTGTTTGTTCTCTGAATTTTTTTCAAATTAATATCTTACGCTGACAATGAAGGCAAACATGGACAAATGGGATTGAATTAGATAAAAAGTTTCTTCACAGAAAAATCCCCCCCACCACCACTGACAGGTTGAAAATAGTTGCAAATTCTGTATTAAATAAGAGGCTAATATCCAAAGTATAGAAAGAACTCAAAATGTTCCATTACAAGAAAAACCCTGTTAAAAAGTTGCCAAAGTCCCAAGTAGATATTTCTCAAAACAAGACATACAAATGGCCAAAAGATATATGAAAAAATGTTTAACTTCTCTAATCATCAGAGAAATGCTAATGAAAGCTACAATGAGCTATTATCTCACACCTATTAGATTGACTTGATAAAAAAGAAGAAATATTACACATGTTGGTGAAGATATGAAGAAAAGGAACCCTCATATGGGTGGTGGGAATATGAATTAGTATAGCCATTTTGGAAAGCAGTATGGAGGTTCCTCCAAAAACTAAAAATAGAACTTCCATATGATGGATCCAGCAGTCCTTCTTCTGGGTGCATATCCAGAGGGACTGAGGGCAGTATGTCAGAGACACCTGCACTCCTTGTCCCTTACAGCATTATTCACAATGCGCAAGATGTGAAAGCAACCTAAGTGTCATTGACTGAAGAATGGAAGGAGATAATGGGATATGTGTGCACACACTGGAATTCTACTCAGCCTTTAAAAAGCAGGGACTTCAGCCTGGGGCTGTAGCTCAGTGGCAGAGTGCTTGCCTGGCACATGTGAGGCACTGAGTTCGATCCTCAGCACCACATAAAAATAAATAAATGAAATGAAGGTATTGTGTCCATCAACAACTAAAAATATATTAAAAAAAAAAAAAAGCAGGGACTTCTGTCACATGAATGAACCTGGAGGACATTGTGCTAAGTGATATAAGCCAGGCAAGAAAGACAAATACCCCATGATCTCATTTATATCTGGATTCTGAAAAAGTTGAACTCATAGAAGTAGAGAATAGAATAGTGGTTTCCATAGACTGAGGGTGTGGACACGGGGAAGGGGAGGGTGGACAGAGATGCTGGTCAAAGGGCACAAAGTTTCAGTTAGGAGGAGGAGCAGGTTCTAGCAATCGATACAATATGGTTACTAGAGTTAATAATAATGTATTGCATACTACAAAATAACTAAAAGAGAGAGGAGGATTTTAAATATTCTTACCACCAAGAAATGATAAGTATTTGAAGCCAGGCATGGTGGTACACACCTGTAATCCCAGCAGCTCAGGAGGCTGAGGCAGGAGGATCATGAATTCAAAGCCAGCCTCAGCAAAAGTGAGGCACTAAGCAATTCAGTGAGACCCTGCCTCTAAATAAAATACAAAATAGGGCTGGGGATGTGGCTGCCCCTGAGTTCAATCCCTGGTACTGCCCCGCCAAATGATAAGTGTTTGAGGTGACAGATATTTTACCCTGATTTGATCATTCCACAATGTATACATATATTGAAACACCATAGTAACCCAAATATATGCTATTATTTTAAATAAAATTTTAAAAAATAAAATAAAATTAGTATCTTCTTACTATTTCATGGACATAATATCTTCCCCTAACTCTCTGCAAACATCAATGATAATTTTTTTTTTGAACTGGGGATTGAACCCAGGGGCACTCCACCACTGAGCCACATCCCCAGCCCTATTTTGTATTTTATTTAGAGACAGGGTCTCACTGAGTTGCTTAGGGTCTCGCTAAGTTGCTGAGGCTGGCTTTGAACTCAAGATCCTCCTGCCTCAGCCTCCCAAGTGCTGGGATTACAGGCGTGCGCCACCACGCCCGGCCAATGATAATTTTTAAGCATCTTATTTTCCCTCCATAACCTCTATAACTCATGTTTCCTCCAGTTTACTTCCTCCCCTTTCTCTGGTTCTGCCTTTTCTGCTAGAAGCTTCTCAAACATCAAACGGCCCTCAGTGTCCCCTCGTATTGGACAGGGGGCACTAAAAGCTAGTAGAAAGCTCTGTACACACACAGGGATCTTGTCAACAGTGGGCTTAGGTACCCTGACCTCCCATGGCCATTTCTCTGGGGAAGCTTGGAGGTTAGAGTTTCTCCTGTGGCCGTGCTGGAAGAACTGCAGTGAAGGGTCTCACAGTCTCGCATGGAAGCTCTGATCCTGACTGCCATCATTCCAGAAGCAGATTATGAAAATAACCAGGAAGAATTCAACGTTCAGAAAGCGGACATTTGGCCTAGCTTCTCAGAGTTGGAGAGAAGGCTGGGGATCTAACTACTTAAAAGGACTTTTAATCAGTTATTCCACTTGGAGATCCACCTTGGTTCCTACTTTAGTGGGTCCCTCGTGTCACCAGCTCCTGGGGAGCTTCAGTACTTCTGGCTTTCCCCTAGGTGGCCTATGATTGGGCTTTTTCGATTCTGTGGTATCAATTAGCGAACACACATTGCTGTCCAGCTTCCAGATTTGATTACAGTTACCATCTCTTCGGTTCTTTTCATCTGTGGGGTTCTATATTTTGCAAAATACCTCCTCTGTTTTTTTCAGTGGGGTTTCAGGAGACAGGTAAGCTAACCCCTGCATTCACTTGCCATCTTTGAATTGAGGTCCCTTCTCATCCATTCTCAGTGGCCTTGGCTTTGGAACTTTCTATCCTTATCATAAAGGCAACCGAATAAACAAACACATGAAACTGAAGTTTTTTCCAGAGTCCACTACCATTTCATTAACTTTGCTTTAACATATAAAGAGAGATCTGCCTCCCTACTTCTCCTTTTTTTTTTTTTCTAGGACATCTAACACAAGCAATAAGAAAATAAGAAAGGGCAATGTGTGTGTGTGTGTGTCTGTGTATGCGTGTATGTGCGTGCTTGCAGGAGTGGGTTCTGAAGTAGGACTTGGGTGTATCTCCCCATTCCTGGAAAACAACCATAGCCTAGCAGATGGAGGAAAGCTTGGTTGGCTATGTGAGACATCCCAGGACGCATGCACTGTCCCCTAGTGGATGTGCTGGTACTGTCCCTGTGCTCTCCAAAATGGCAAATGGAAGATCAACACTATTGCCAGAGGAGCTGAGATTTGAACTCAGGCCAGAAGAGAAGAAGGAACGGATGTTCTAATTTAAACTTCTATTTTCATTTCTTATTAGTGTGTCCCTGCCAGCATCCATCAGTACACTCACTCTGTGAGGTCTGGAACAATCTCTGGGGATATAGCATTATTGAAGGAATGGCTATTCTCTGAACTTCTAGAGTGACACTACCCTGCACAGAAGTAAAAAGCACCAGTTTAAAGGAAGAAGCTATGCCATTCCACACAAAACTCACCACCAGACATTCCATCCTCACCACCTTCCATGGCTGTGCAGTCCACTATGGTGGCCACATAGAACTATTTCAATTTCAGTTAACTAAAATTCATTAAAATTTAAAATTCAGTTTCTTATTTTAGTCACATTTCAAATGCTCAAAGGTCACATGCATTCACCACACTGGATAATACATATACAGAACATTTCTTTTACTCCAGAAAGTTCTCTAGAGCAACATTGCTCTAGAGCTCTTCAGGGTGCCAGGAAGTTTCTATGATTCTCATGGACAGAATCAAACACAACCTCAGCTGTGTTCCTACAAGACTTTGTTCCCACCTCTGTCAAACGTTCATAACAGTTTGACTTGACATGGAGTTAGTTAGATAATATGCCTGTCTCTCCCACTTGACCATCAGCTCATGAGGGCTGGGACCAAGCTTGTATCATTTGTCATTATTCCCAGCACCTCGATAGAGCAGAGTCTGAGAAAGAGAAGTCCTGAATAAATATGAGTTGGTGAATGACTCCATTGTAAATTCCTTGCGGCCAGGGACAAAATGTTTTCATATTTGTGTGTCCCACTTCCTTGAGCAAAGATGGAACTTCAACAAAAACCTGTCCGATGCTTGCATGGGCTCACAACACAGCCTCAGGTGGACCTTAGCACCACCAGGACAAGAGCCAGACTGCTTTGCTCCTCAGACCCGCCCATCTCCCTCTCCTCTGCCTAGCATAGACTATCTCCTCTGGCTTTGCATGTCCCACTGATCTCCTGCTGCTTTGCATTAGGCAGGTAGGGTCACAGGTCATCCTCAGCCCCTTCCACGCACACCCATGGGCACATGCATTTCACACTTGTCCTACTTGCATTGCTTGGACATCCTTTTCCTTCCTCACCGCTGGAAGAGTGATCTCCACATTGGGGTGTGTGCATCTGCAGGACACTTGCCCGGTATGATCTTCTGGTATGTAGAGAGAATGTTTGCCCTTCTAATTCCTAAAAATCTTCATTATTTAAAATTATCTTGTTCTGTTGTGTGTTTTAATAAGTTGGAAATATTTTAGGATAGTTAAAAAAAAAAAAAAAAGGGCACACACTAACTTTTTCCACTGATTGGCATGTGTGGTTGAACCAGGCAGCTGCCTTGGGTACCTCCCACTCCTCCACCCTACTCAGGTTTCGAGAGCCAGCAGAAGCTCTGTCCACATCCCATCATCCACTCTGGGCAGCTGATTTTCAGGAAATTGACCTAGATCCCTCGAAGACCTCTAATGTCTCTCATTTCTGCTTTTTTTTTTTTTTTTATTTATTTACTTATTTACCTTCTTATGGTGCTGGGGATTGAAGCCAGGGCCTTGTGCATGCTAGACATGCGCTCTATCACTCAGCCCTCTCTATCTCTGTTTTTAATTCTTATTATACTTTTAGGTAACACAGTGCACTTTGTTCTTGAATTCTTCCAAGTGTTTTTAGCTACTAGTTTCATCTTTCCAACCAGATGGCAAATTCCGCGAGCATCTTACACTTATTTTGTATCAAAGTCACTTAAAATGGAAAGGGCTGAGAGAATAGCAGTGTTCAATCACATTTTATAAATAAGGAAACCGGAACAAAGTGACCTGCTCAGGCTCACCCAGGTGACAGCCTCACCAGCCCCTGTTATATACACTTGGGCTGCACATCTGGACAGAGAAAGCTCAACAAATACGGGAAGAAGGGTGCTTCCGAGAGACTCTGCTTCAGCTCCTCCAGAGCAAACCCTGCTGCGACGGTCTGCTGTCCGCCTTCCGCTCCATTTCAGCGAGGGGCAGCGGAGCCCAAGACATGAAGAAAGCCCATGCACAGGCGGTGTCAGCTGTGACCTTGACAAAAGATAAGAGCCAAGGTCACAACCTCCTAATGGCCAGCCAGCCTATTAGTTTAGCAGTGTGTGTCTGCAGAGTCAGAGCCGTGCCTGGCAGAGGTTTGATTCTTTATTATCCAGGAAGCCCCTTACTCGAAAATGAGAGAAAATTCTAGCAGCTGCTGGAAGTCCCTTCACTTAAAATAATAACGAGTAATCTTCACCTGAGAAACTTGACATGCGTGCTTTTACATTCCACCGTGGCCTTAATGCTGAGTAGCAAATGATTCAAACCTGTGGGCTTAAGAAAAAAAAAAAGAAAGATGCCAATCAAATGTAAATGATGATCCCATTAAATAATGATTTTCATTCAAACCCAACAATACAAATTTCTTAGACTTTGCGATTAGCTCTGTGTCAAATGAACTTTGCTTTAAAAAAAAAATTTAGCAGTTAATTTGGAATATTTTGCTATAATTTTAGGTTTGGTCATTTTTTTTTTTTTTTAAGTAGTGACCAAAAAAATCTTGCTGCATTCAGTCTCCTGAGAATGTTGGGTCGAGTTTTTTGATCCCTGTGACTCATTGATTTGCGGGCTGATGTAGTGCGAGGGGTCCTTATTAGTGGCGTCTGTCCCGGCTGTAATGTTTTTGTTATTTTTCCTCATTTGTTCACTCTGACATCATGTCATTACAGAATGGTGCTGTTCAGGCCCTGCCTTGGCTGTTCGTTAGCGTGTGTTTAATGAGCAGCTTAATTGAGCTGTCTAGTAGGCCACCTGTCGCCCTCCGGACTTATTAACATACTAATGGCCTGACATTGTATTCTCTGACAGGCAACAGGGCTTACTGATTTGATGTCTGGACATGGAGATTTTATGCAGGAATGAGAGCGGGCATTGGGAAGGAGGTTTAAAAAACGCAAATTAACTCTTTGGTACCTATGTGTTTATGACTCTCTTGCAGGAAAAAAAAAAAAAAAGTTCAACCCTTCACAGGCCAAGGAAGCATATTCTAGAGAGGAAGAATTGCTCTGTACTTGCAAACCCAGTCGGGGTTCTGCAGGAGAAAATGCGCTCGGTGAAAGCGGAGCGGGCTTTGTTTCCATTACAGTATTATTGTTGGAAACTGCTTCAAAGGCGAAATCTGCAGCCCAGGGGCAAGTTCTGCAAGCAGACTTGCCTCAACTGTAGCTAAACAAATGAAAGCAGCAAGGCTCCACGCAAGGGATTTGAGTGCAGCCAGAGTCCCGCCTTTTAGATCCAGCAGAAGACGGGACTCTGAAGCAGAACCGGAAGGACTCAGAGAAATGGCTGGAGCTAGCAATGCACACGGAAGCGGCATGCTGGTTTTCTTTGTGTTTTCCTTCTGGGTGTGTGTGAGTGGGTCCTTTCCCCTGGCCTCCTTTGCAGAGGCAGGCAGGAAAACGTCTGTCCAGGGAAATGTCATCAGTCACCGGCCAGAGGAATACTCAATTCTAGAGAGACAGAGAGAGATGGCTCACGTAGGAGAGCAGGATGTTTCTTTCTATCCACTCTCCTTTTATCCCTGGCTGTCTTCTCCTCCTCCGGTGTCTGCACACAGAAGGGGCACGTATGTCATCCTAAAGAAAAGGTTTCATAAATCTAGGAGTTGTCTGAGGAGTGGCCATGGGTTGAGCCAAATCCCACCAGCACTTCCTGAGGTGGGAGCAGGCTGCAGCCTCCTGGGCCTGAGGCTCCTGCAGAGGCACAGGAGGCTGGTTCTGAAGAGAGAGCCAAAGAACATTCCAGATGCCTCTGCCTGGAAGTTGCATTCCAGAACTTGGCATGTTGAACCTGCATGTGACTGACCCTTTATGAGATACCAAATGTGGGTCCCTCCGGGGCAATGCTGCCAGAGGGGAGGTCCCATGTCCTCTCTATGAGGGAGAAAGAGAAGTTGGAAGAATAGAAGAGAAACTGGTCCACTGTCTGATTGATTTCAAGTGATGATGATGATGAAGATGATGATAGCCTTTATTTTTATCTCTTAAGCCAAGCCTATTGGCCAAGAGCCTATAAACATTTAGGTTTTCTATCCCACGGTTTCCTCAAATTGAGCATAATTGACACATTGGGCTGAATCATTCTTTGCTGTGGGGACTGTCCTGTGCAATGTTAGATGGTCAGCTGCATCCCTGGCCTCCCCTCACCAGATGCCCAGCTGTGACAACCAAAACCATCTCCAAATATTGGCAACTATCACCAGGAGTGGGAGATAAGTCTCCTCTGGTTTAGAAACTCTGCTCTAAGGCAGATACATCACCCTTATTTGGACATGAGAAGCAAATACTAAGAAAGCATGAAAGAGGAACCCAGACTCACAGCTGGGATGTAGGGGGCAGGGCAGGATTTAGACCCAAGCCTCCCCGGTCTCATGTCCTGGCTCCTTTCCTTTCCACAATCCTTTCTGGTTGTAATGATGGTGGTCTAGTTGTTACAGTGGTGGGTCAAAAGTCCTAACCCCAGTGCTGGCCATCAGAGAACTATTGTAGGCTGGGTATTTTGCCAAGGATTGTGTTTATTAACTTTTAAAAATACTTCCACTATCCCTTTGAGATCACTGATTATTCTCTCTTAAGAGATGAAGAAACTGAAATGCAGAGGAATAAGCAACATGTCCAAGGTCACATAGCTAGTAGAAGAGTTTTCTCATCCAGGCCTCTCTGGCTTCAAAGCACATGTGTTTCTACTACAGCACCCAGAATCCCAGCCATCTGCACCTAGAGACCCCCATCGTTATGATCCATTCTCCTCCCCTGTCAGTTGGAAGGAGTAATTCTTGCTTTTATTTCCCTAGCTGACCAGGGAGCTGTGCTGTTAGGTTTCCCAAGGCCTGGTGTGATAGTTAATTTTATGTGTCAACTGGACTAGGCCACAGGGTGCCAGATATTTGGTTGAACATTATTCTGGATAATTCTGTGAGGGAGTGTTTCGATGAGATTAACATTAAAATTGGTAGAATCAACTAAACCCTATTGGCCTCCCAACCACAACTGCCAATCAGTTTACAGCCCAAACAAAAAAAACTGACCAACCGTCCTTGAGGATAAGAGAGAATTCCTCCTGCCTAATGTCCTTCTACCCAATACATCCGTCTTTTCCCTCCTTCAGACATGAACTGAAGCGTGGGCTTTTTCTGGGTCTCTAGCCTGCCCACCCACTGAACCAGAAATGTATAATACGCTCTCCTACAACTCCAGCTTGCAGACTCACTCTGCAGATCTTGGGACTTGTTGGCCTCCATTACTACATGAGTCAATCCTTTTTAACATACCTCTTTCTCTATATATGTGTATATCATAGTAATTCTGTTTTTCTGGAGAACAGTTACTAATACAGAATTTTGGTTAGCTCTCACAAGAGAACTTGTTATATCCAATATTTTTGACAGTTCTGTTTCATTTTGCTTCAGGACTGACTTGTAACCAATGTCTAGCTGTTATTTTAAAATACAGTCTGAGACTAATGATGTCAAATACCTTAAGTTGTTGGCCATTTGTATAACTTAGCTTTCTATGTATTCTGGATGAATTCCTTCATGATGATCTTCCAGTTCATCAATTCACTCTTTAGCCACATCCAATCTAGAGTTGATCCCATCTGTTGAGCTTTGTAAGTTTTAGGGGTTGGCTCCTTTATCCCTTTTAATCCAAGATTTCTAAATGGTTCTTTTTCATATCCATATGTTGGTTCAAGTACTTAATTACTTGTCTTTAAAAAATTCTTTTTCCATTACTTTACTCTTAACTCTTAGAAAACATTCAACCTAGTGACTTTTAAATTTATTTTCAGATTGCACCATTATTTTTGTTTTTTCTTAAGTTATCTCATCTCCCAATTGTTGATTTTTTAAAATTAGGTATGAGCTGCACAATAATTAGGTTTTTTGTTTGTTGTTTGTTTTTCCATTTTGTTGCAGGTGCCTCGGCTCACCATTCCTTTTCCAGGGGTTTGTTGTCTCTATCTGCCCTCTCAGGCTCATCAGCGAAGAACGGCATTGTAGAGGGGGTTTTCAGAGCATGCGTGCAAAGGAGATAATTGTGGATATTGTGGTTCTGGATCCCGGCTGCAAGACTGTATTTGCTTTCCCTCCTCTTAGTGGGTATTGGATCTTAAGTGTAGACAGAAGTTAACAGAAGCACTTTTTATCCTCTCTATAACTACTCTCCATCCTGGCTCTGATCCTCAGCTTTGCATGAGACATTTGTAGTCCTAATCACTGTGGGAAACAAGCTCCTTGCCTCCTCTAGCTGCTCTCAGACTTCAGTCTCCAAGCTGTTTGCTTTAGTACATCCTTCAGTTTTATATTTATGGCCTGTGGAGTTGTATTTTTTTTTAAGCACAGTAATTTTTTTTTAAAAATGATCTCTTCTCAGCACTGATGGGAGGCTCAAAGCATGACTCTTGATGGAGTTTAATATTCCCTGCTGTCCCCATTCTCATCACCATTCTGCAATCTCCCTCCAAGGAATAGTTCCCTGATTGTTATCCTGGTTTTATAAAATGCCATGATTAGGACATCAGAATGCTTAGTAGACAAAAGCAAGGACTAAATCAGACTGCCTGGGTTCAAATTCCAGACCTATCACTTAACTAGTCATGAAAACTTGGGCCAAGTTATTTAATGCTTTAAACCTTATTTCCTTCATCTGCCAAATATATCAATATTAGAACTTCTAAAGGCTGTTCTGAAGATTAAAGAAAATAATCCATATGAAAGTACCTCCTGTAGATTCTGGCACATAGTCAGCCCTCAATAAATGTCTGCCATTGTTATGGTTGTTATTACTGCTTGGTTAGAATCAAATACCCAACTTTAGAGAATTATTGTATTCAGTGGCCTGAATGTCAGAAGAGAGAAATGCCAAGAAAAGATTTAAGCACAGTTTTTCTGGGCATTTTCAGATCTTGCATGCTTAGTCTCATAACAAATGTGTGCTTCCTTTTGCTTTGATTAACAGTGAAAAGATTGAACCCAAAATTGTTGCACGCTCTTGGCCATAGGCACATGAGGAATCACACTCAGTTGACATTCTGTGGGACACCCAATGGGCTACCATTTCTCCAACAGAGATTTGGAAGCAACCCTAAGAAAATCCTGGTTCTTGCATGGAAGTCAATATTCTCCATTTCCCAGGTGCTGTGGAATTGTTGACATAGCTGGGCTGATGGCCCCAAATGGCCATCATTTTATGCTCTCTGAAGCACACTGAATGGCATTATAGATGCTCCTCAACTTACAGTGGGATTACATGTCTACAAACCCTTTGCGAATGGAAAACATATATTAAAAATGTGTTTAATACACCTAACCTACTGAACAGCATAGCTTACCCAGCCTACCTTAAATGTACTCAGAAACACCTTAGCACACAATTGGGCAATCATCTACACAGAGCCCCTTTACAATAAAGTGTTGAATATCACATGTGATTTATTGACTCCTGTACTTAAGGTGAAAAGCGGAATGGATGTATAGGTGGGTACACTTTCACATCATCATACAATCACAAGATCACCTAAGTCAGAGACCATCTGGGTAAGTTAAGCCTCTTTCTCAGGGATAAGGGTTTTAAAACACAGAGATGGTTTTAATTTGTGAAATCTTCAGTTGGGTTACAAATAAGTTGCCAATTTAGTAAACAAACTCAGAAAGTTCTATTGCCCTTTCCTGATCATCCATCCTTTCCTCCCTCCCTCCCTCCTTTCCTTCCTTCATTCCTTCCTTCCTTCCTTCCTTCCTTCCTTCCTTCCTTCCTTCCTTCCTGCCTTCCTTCCTTCCTTCCTTCCTTCGTGCCTTCCTTCCTTTTCCACTATTAAATCAACTTTATTTTTTTAGAAGGAGTCCTTGTTTGGAGTGAAGCTAAGTCTTATTTCCCCATCTGCCAGATCCTCTTTTCAATGAGTTTTTATCACCACCACCACCACATAACATTGCTCAACTGTGGTGCAGTCCTTTCATTCCTTTTTTATGTTCCTCGTGTCCCGAGGTCATTGAAGAATTTGTAGAAAGAGTACTTCAACTCTGTTTTGTTATAATCTTTTCTCTCATATCCTCTGGTGTATTTCCAAATAAAGAAAGGACATTCTTCTTGTCCTAACCTTTGAAAATATGACTTTGCAGCCGGTTGACATTCTGGTGCTTCCCACTGGCAGGCAGTAGTGACAGTCATCTGGTAGGCACAGCTGTGGAGAGGGTGCTTATTTCATTTCTATAGATTCAAAAGTTTCATTAAGTTTGAAAGTTAACTAAAAACTTTTATTATGAAAGTACCAATATCCCAGATAAGCAAATCACAATCCCTAAATGCAGGAGAGTTAGCAAGTAAGTTCTTTCACTTTCTTTGGTAAGAAGTCAGTAAACTAAAAGGAATTTGCCAACAATTACATTTGCACCGTCAGTCAAATGTGCAAGTTGATTCACAGAGTCTAGTTTTTATTTGGACAAGAAATCAGAAATCTTCTGGTTCATGTTTTCTGCAACTTCATTAAACTTTTCATAGAAATCAAGAGGATTCAAACTCTATTTTTCAAATCAAAGTACCTAAGAGCTAGGGAGGACATGGCTTTTTATTATCCTATGTGGGTGTGAGCATAATTGTTGGTTAAGAGCTGAAAAAAAATCAGTTCTACCGTGTAAGTATAAAAACTTGATATAAACTTTGATACTTACATATATCAAAATTTTCCTCGTTTGTCCACCTGCAAGACATTTAAGCTGCAACTCTGAATCAGGAACTATAACTTCACTGAATCTACAAAATAATCAAAAGAGAATGATTACATTTGTGTGGCATGTCTGAGTTTGCAGCAGTTGCTATTGTTTTGCTCAACAAAAATTTTGATTGATTTAGAACTACTGAGTTGTCTCATCTTAGAACTGGGAGATTTACTCTCTATATATACTTTCACATCTCTTTCGTCACCATTCCCAATATGAAAGTCTTTTCTGCCTCTGTACAGGATGCTCTGTTTGGTTTATTTACTTCTCTAATCAAGTTGATATGTCCTCCCATCTGCTACTAAAATAACAAAGTCAGTTAACCTCCTTTTTCAGTGAAGATTGGGGTCATGCTGGCATTGATACTGTAATTGGTCTATTTTTTTAATTATCTGAACTCTTAGAAAACATGGCACAATACTCACTATGTTAAAAATTAAACAAGTGCAATTCGTGGTGTCTGTTGAACAAAGACCACAGTTGATTCACAGGCAAAGTCAAAGGTAGATGGTTATGCCCGTGGTTACAGTGCACACCGAGACACATCACTGAAGTGATGTGACAATGGATTATCCATTATTGTGAACTACAAGTTACAGGTGGCAACCTCAGCAGTCAGAAGAAAAACAGAGACAGTGGTGATGGAGGATGGATAATCTACATTTTATCCATTTACATCAGAAATAGTATTGCATTCGGTCCACTTTTTGGAACACCATATGGGTTTTGAACTCTGCCTCTAACCTTCCATACCAAATTGGTTTTCCAGAATTTAGGGCTTTAAGTGCTAAAATAAGGATAATCTCAGGCAATCTGAGGCGTTGTCGCCCTCCCAATGAAGAACGACCATTGCTTGGAGGACTCTAGGGAAATGAAATTAGAACTTTCTCCTTGAGGGACTGATTTAAGCTGACTTCTTCCCTTGATGGAAGTACCTGGTCCTGCAGGTGGCCCTCTGTATCTCCCCAGGTTCCAGTGACCATTCCCTCCTTCTCCAAACCCAGGGACTATAATATCACTATCCTTTGTGGTTTTGCATTTCTCAACACACTATTTATTTACTATTTGTAAATAATTATTACGCTTTCCTGGAATTACCCCCTTTTGTAATAACCATCTGTTTCTTGCTAGGCCCTTGACTAATACTATAGTTTCAGGAGTAGCCCCAGGAGGAGCCCACGAAAACAGATTTGGATGGTTCGGTTACTCTTGGTGTAGTGCTGGAGCTGGCTACTATTGGCTCATAAGAACCATTATGTACATCCCTTTCCAACTGTTTGTTCAGTGAAATTATGTTAGTCGCTTGAAATTAGCCATGGTGGGAATATTCATAACATAGAACTTAAAATTCTATTAATTAGAACTTTTTCTTCCTCTCTTTTCGTTTCTTTTCCCTCCTTCCTTTCTCCCTCACTCCATTCCTTCCTTCTTTCCTTCCTTCCCAGCATGCTGCTAGTTGCTCGCCTTTTTGAATTGCCCAGGGATCTCCAGTTTGTCAAGGGAACATAGCATACAGGTCATCTACAGCATGCTGGACTGACCAATGGTAGCTCAGAATGAAGTGCAAGTTGAAGGCAAGGTGTAAAGAGTGTGTCCTGGTGACCATGAACATCTGGGAGTCAGCTGACTCCTCTTGACAGTCCTGGAGGAGCATGCTGGAGGGAATGACGAGCAGAGCATGAGCAGAGATGGCAGAGCAGACTGATGGCAGTGTGAGGACATGCTTCATCTGATGTAAGGACAGTGCAGTTGTGTCTAAGAGCTAAGCCATGCCACCGGTTGCAGGGCTGCACCTCTAGGTCTCTGGTGCTAAGGTAAGGGCACTGGTGGGAAAGGAGAAGGAGGCATTAGGACGAGAACTTTAGAACCCCCAGTTCTGCTGAATCGGAAGCTCCTAAAGCTCTCGACACAACCTGTGGATGCTGATTAATGTCACTTCTTGTTCAAGGGGCTCAAATACAAAGCAGCCATAGTATCATGTGGGGGTTACACATGGCTTCACCCCTGTGGACAGTCTCTCCCCAGGGCTGCTTTTGCTTCAACTCCTGACACATTCCCAACTTGTCGGCAGCTGAGGTTCTCTCTGACCCTTAAGATGTCACCATTGCCCAGGGGAACAGCGAGTTGATTCCCATGGACCCTGCATTAGTCAGGTTCTCCAGGGAAGCATAACCAATAGGAGGGAGAGAATGATCTATTTTAAGGAAGTGGCAGTTGCACAAACAGGCAAGTTCAAACTGTGCAGGGCAGAGCAGCAGGCTGGAGACTCAAGGAAGAGTGGGTGTTGCAGTTTTGAGTACAAATTCCAAAGGGCAGTTGACTGCACACTCCAGTCAGGGTCTCCAGTTTCAGTCTGGAGATAGAATTCCTTCCTCCTCAGGAAACCCCACTCTTTGCTCCTCAGCCTGCGACTGATGGTAGGACACCCGTAGACATTATGGAAGCCAATCTGCCCTACTCAGAGTCTGCTCATTTAAATTAATATCAATCACATCCAACATTTGCCTTCCCAGCAACAGCTCAACTGGCTTTGACCAAACAACTTGGTGACATGGCTGCACCCAGTTGACCGATGGAGGTAATCCTCGCAGACCCCTTCTGTCATGAAGGAGCAGCATTTTTGTCCTCATAAAGATAGACATGTTCCTGATGAATGTTTGTCTCCCTGTTCATGATGTGTTTCCCAGTACCACTGTCCACACACTAGCAGAACGCCTTACCTGTTGCCCTGCTCTCCTGCATTATCACCTCTGAGCAGGGACACATGTTAGGGCAAAGGACAGGTGACAATGGGCTCATGTCCTAATGCCATGTCACTCAGCAGCTTCAGGCTCATGGAAGAGTGGGATGACCTGCTGAAAGATCAGGTGCCATGCCGCTGGGAGAGGACGGGCGGGGAGGCAGACTGTGGACTACATCCATCCTGCATGCCATTAAAGAGAGCCAATATGGGGCTCCACCTTCCCCTTATTCAGAATGCATGGGCAGGGAAGCAAGCAGGTGGAATCAAAGTGTCCCTCTCACTAGTCCACTGCAGGGCCTTTGGAGGCAGATTTGCCAACCACCCCCCATCATCTTGGACTTGGAGGGTTTGGAGGTCTCAGTACCAGTAATGGTCAGTCCAATGGGTCAGCCCCATCCAGCTGATCCGACATCCAACATCCCAGCTGATGTCGGTGTTCTGTAGATGGGGCTAACTTCTGCACTCATTTGCTTTGAAGAAGGCAGATTATCCTTGATGATCTGGAAGGGACTCATCCAATCTGTGTAAGGCCTGAGGAGCAGACCTGAGGCCTCCCTAAGGAGGAATGCCCTCCTGGGGCTCACCACATCAGCTTCTTGCCCAGTTCCAGCCTGCCCTTCCTGTTGGCCTGCCCTCAGACTTGTCCAGCCAGCCCTCACAATCCTAGAAGCCAGTTCCTTAGGGGAAATCTTTAAATGTGTATACCCTACTGAATGTGGGACCCTGATGATGCAATGTGCAAAAGGGGAATGCTTTCTGGGTCATAACTCTTGGGACACTCATGTCACTTAGGCAACAAGCAGAGAAGGGGATCACTGTGTTGACCATGGTGACTGATTCCAATAACCAAGAAGGAAATTACTGTGGACCCCAAAAGACTCACTGGAATATTGCTTAGTGCTTCCCTGTTCAATGGGCTTAGACAGTGGAAGAAAGATCTCCAAGGATTTACATGCTTCTCAAATGAAGGCTCAGGTCATCCTTCTAGGTAAAGAACTCAGTCCAACTGAGACTGACAGAAGATAAGCTGGAGGGGGGTCCCAGAAAGGTGGAGGAAGAAGGTGTCTGTGATTGACAACTCTGATCTACATCAGGAACTTAAAATAAACTTAAAATAAATGGACCACTGTTTTTTTATTAGAGCATTATAGCTATACATGGTTGTTGGGTTCATCCAGACAAAATCATACTTGCATGGAATTTGATTTCAGCTCACATTCCCCCTCTTCCTTCCCTTCTCCTTCCCCCAATTCTCCTTCCTCAGCTCTATTGATCTTCTTTCACTCATCTCTTTATCTATTTTTCATTGGAAATGAACTACCTTCCCTTGCCCTCTTCCCCTCACTACTCTGTAGGAGGCATGCTGATACTAGACAATATTTTAGTTTTTGGGTAGAATTTGACTGAATTGATATCACCCACAATGGCAGGGCAGGGACTCAATGTGACCCCTGCGTTGGGAACACACACTTGTCAACTCAGTGAAGGACAAGAGTGACACCTGGGGGCAAAAGGTGGCCTGTGCTGAATGTCTTCTCTTTGCCCCTCCAGCTCTGCTCCCAGGGTCTGAATTTGAATGACTGCATCCAGGGGGTCCTGTGCTCTGTAACTTCCATTAGTCCTCAGTCCATGCAGAGGAAGGAGGACAGACAAGTGAGGTTAGGCCTGTGTTCTCCTGTCCCTCTCTGAGGTCACTGACAGAATCCCTCCAACCCCTGTCCTCTACACTCAGCCCTCTGTGTTCCGGGAACCTGTGTCTCAGGCTTGAGGTCTCCACTATGACGAGCCAGGCAATGCCACATTCCCTGTTGCTATGGCGTGACTGTGTTCTGCAGAAGTTCATGTGTTGGAAGAAAACTCCAAAGTCATAGGTTGCTGTTATTTGGAGATGGGACCTTTGGGAGGTAGAGAGAATGAGATGAGGTCATGAGGGTGGGACGGCATGATGGCATTAGTGGCTTTTTTTTTTTAATTTACTTATTGATTCATTGAACACAAATGGAGTACAGCTATTGTTTCACTGGTTGTACACAAAGTAGAGTCACACCATCTGTGCGTTCATGCATGTACACAGGGCAATGGTATCTGTCACACACTCTGTTGGCATTAGTGGCTTTTTAAGAGGAGGAAGAGAGACCCAAGCTGGCACACTTTCTGTCGCACCAAGTGATGTCCTCTGCCATGTCTGACGCAGTAAAAAGGCCCTCGCCTAGCAGTTGCTGGCACCATGATCTTGGACTTTGTGGCCCACTAAAGTCTACACCAAATAAACTTCTATTTTAAATAAGTTTCTAAATGAATTATCCTGTGGCATTCAGCCTGTGGTATTCAGTTATAGCAAGAAAATGGACTCAGACACTTGTGATTGCCCAACTTCCTGCTCACCCTTTTGTAAGGGGCCCCTTTATTAAATTTTTCTTAAATGAGTCACTTTGAGCAAACTGCAGCTTGCTCAAAACCCTGAAGGATTTAGGGCTATTTGAGCTTATTTCAGTCCCTGAGCTTTTTCCCCCACATTGTCAAACACTGGGGAGGACTGTGCATATGGCGGAGACCACATTCCTTTCTCAGATGAGATAGCTGAGGCCCAGAGAAAGGGTGGTGAAAGATGAAGTCCAAGGTCATCCAAGTTCGTCCAGCCAACAGGGTAGAGCAGGGCCATCCCAGGTAACCTGGCCTGGTGCTCTGCCACTCCCCTGTTCTCCTCTGTCGGTCTGTCTCTGTGGATGACTCTCAGGCTATTCCAGGTACCAGGAATCCTTCACAAATTCCTCTGCAGTGAAGGAAGCGGAAGCCAAGGTGGACTCCAATAGCAAGATTGCGGGAACAAGTTTGCTTCCGAGGACCTTCAAATCTACAGGGAGTCACGCTGTATACTCAGGACATTACCACTGGCGTCCACCCAGGAGGGCGAGCCAGCTCCTGGTCAGGCCCAGCCCTAACGGGAGGGAGGAGTTTGTCTCGTCCCTTGTGTCCTCTCCTGTCAGCCTCTTGGCCCCGCCTGCCTCTGCCTCCACCAGCTGCACTCAAAGCCTCATTCTTAGGAAACACTGTTAGGATGTCACCTGATAATGGAGAAGTTAACCCAGTTTTCTAGGACATTGTCCAAGCTGTTTGCAATGGATGAGAGGACACTCTCAAATGTGGGTTTCTGGAAGTTATTACGTGATGAGAGTATAAAGAAAGAGCAGCGTCCTTTCCCTAAAACACCTCCTTCTCCTGGACCTGTGACAGGGGGACAGTTTCCCTTAGGGACATGATTAAAGAGGCAGCTTGATTTTGGTCCTCTCAGGATTCCTTTGAATGTTTAATAGTGCACATCTTCCTCTGCCCTTGGATAAAAGTTTCTGCAGGCCCCAGGAGTTCGGTGGCCACTTTAAGTCCCAAACACTGGATCATTTTCATTATGAGGTCATTCGTGTCACATACTGTTCACAATTCTAGCCTATATGTGGGGCCATCCTTCTCCATACCAGCTCAGACCTGCTCCAGGTTCAAAGCCACCGTGGGCAGACAGGCCTGGCTGCATACTTGTCTTTTTGCCCATCTTGCACGTTGACGCCTGTCCTTCTCTACTCTCTATCCTGCCAGGGGAGGAACAGCAGATAGGGAGGAAGCCACAGGGGACAGAAATGTCTCAGGCTGTTTGCTTGTGTCAGTCCCAGTCCTCCTCCTCTCTTCCTCCTCCTCCTCTACTTCTTCCATTTTGTTCATTTTGAAACAATTCCAAACTTTCATAAAAACTGCAAGAATAGCATGAAAACTCCTATTGTAGAAATCATCTTTCTCTCTCTCATCTTTGACCGATGAGTAACATTTTTCCACATTTCCTATATAATTCATGTCCACCCTCCTCTGTTACCTGAATTTCACCTTTTTATTTTTCTCCTTAAACCTTCTGAAAGTTAGTTGTAGACCCAGCCTCTCCCTTTACACCTAAATATTTCAGTGTGTTCTTCCCAAGAGCATTGGGGCTCTCTGTTATAACCACAGTAGAATTAGTCAGATTCAGAAAATTTAACATTGATGTCTAGTTCACCATCATTGGCAGAGTCTGGCATGGATTCTGCAAGGATGTGGATATATGGTTTGCAAGATTTCAGCCCCAACAGCATAGAGCAGAAGTCAGAAGAGTGAATTTGGAGCTAAAGACAATAATAACTGGCACACCAACAAATTTGAAATGATGGTGTCCATCAAAAGGATGTAGCATTATGGTGGATGTCATAAAATAAGAATGACTGTCTCTTAGAAAGTTAGGAGCTGAATTTTCTATGTGGCCATCCTGGTTGGTGGATCCTATCTGAGCAACCTTAGACAAGTTGGGTGTGCATGAGTGTTGCCCAAACCTCTGGATGAGTGGGTCTGGGAAGGGGACGTCAGAACCGAGGTCTGGGCAGGACATCAACAGACAATCAACCACGTGGCAACAACCCAAGTGCCCATCAACACACAAAGGGACAGACCAAAAAAAGTGGATAGACAAATATCCCATCTATACCATGAATTATACTCAGTCATAAAAGGAAATGAAGTTCTTGATATGGCACAATATGGGTGAACCTTGAAATCATAATTCCAAGTGAAATAGGCCAGCTACGAAAGGGCAGCCCTTGCATGATTACATAATTCCACCTAAGATGAAGTATCTTGAATAGTCAAGATCCTGCATGCTGATTAATTAATGAACATCACCTCACTGAGTTGATAGATGAAGGAACAATAGATTTGTCTATTCTTAAAAGACGCTTGTTTATGTGCATTGATATTAATGCTACATATTTTCAAAACTATTTGAGCTGTAATACATATTAAGATCTAGAAAGTGTATATATAGACATTGTTTAAATGTGAAGTTTAAGTCATGAAAAAGATTTTCCGAGTGCTGTCATAATTATGCAAAGTATTTTAAATTACTCAATATTTTTTAAAAGTAATTCATTTTATCACGACCACAATGAACACCTGAAAAACTTTTTAAATCCAAGATCAAGTTCCTGTGGCCAAGTCCACCCTCTGACCAGCAGCTTTTCTCTCCCTAGTACTCATGGCCTGGCTGATTTTTACTTTCTTTTGCATTGTGTAAAAGGCCTCCGACAGCTTTCTTTCCTCTCTGTTCAAACAGACACTAGTCTTTGGTAAAAAGTGTTGGCAGCAGGTAAAAATTTAGTTTTTTGTTTTTTAGGGGTTTTTTGGGGGGAGGCACCAGGGATTGAACTCATGGCATTTGACCACTGAGCCACATCCCCAGCCCTATTTTGTATTTTATTTAGAGACAGGGTCTCACTGAGTTGCTTAGGACCATGCTAAGTTGCTGAGGCTGGCTTTGAACTCGCGATCCTCCTGCCTCAGCCTCCAAGTCACCGGAGGAAGTTCAGTTTCAATGATGCAGAGACCAAATTGTTTCTAAACTTGAAATATATAAAAGATTCCAATCCTCTTTTAAAAATTTCTCATTTCTCATAACTACCACTATACATTATTCTTCACTTTGAATCATAGACTCTTTGAAAGAAACTACTAAATACTATACATTGAATACTAAAATCAGCAGATGTGCAAGTCCCCTGTGTATAGGGGTGTGGTATTTGCACTTAACCTACACAATCCCCCTGTATCATTAAATCATTGCTAGATTACTTGCTTACACCCAATACAATGTAATTGCCATGTAGACTATTGGTATATTGTTTTGTTTAGGGAATAGTAAAAGTCTGTATAGGGTCAGTAGTTTTTTTCCAAGTATTTTGTGAATAGATTTTTTAGCAACATGAAAAATCAATTCTCTCTCTGAGCTTTTTCCTTTTCTAGAACATGAAATAGAGACATGAACTTACAGGACTTAGAAGCAATGACTGATGACATTTCCACATTTTCTTGGGGGAAGAAAATGTCTCCTAGAGAAGGTTTAGAAAAGCATTCGCCTGATCATTTGTGTTCATATGTAGCAGAGAGCTATTAGGCCCTGATGAGCTATGCAGAGCAGAATTCCCCAAGCTGTTCTAGTCCTCTTCGTGCCCTGAAATCATTACAGCAGGCTATTTAATTGGTGTACAAAACAGTGACCTTAACATAGTCCATGGTCACCTTTCCTTGGAATCTTCAACAAAAGATTGGTGAAAACTTCTCCAAACAAACATGATCCTTCCAACATTCAGTCATATAGGAAGAAGAAATACCAACTTCCACGTGCAGGGTCATTACCATCTTTGAGACCTTCCCATTGAAATCCACAGGCGTCCTTAAGGGTGGAAAGACCAGATAGAACCTGGCAGAGATGATACCGGAGTACATTAGCCAGGGCAAGTTATGCTAGCTGCAGTAACAAATGTCCCCCAAATATCAATGACTTAATACTACAGGCTTATTTCTGCTTGTGCCACAATCCCTTTTAGATTGGGAAGTTTTCTTGCAGGCAGTAACACAGGAATCCAGATTCCCTCCATCTTGTAGTTCTGCCATTTTAAACCAATGACCTTCAGGATTGCTGTGGAATGGAAAGAGAGTATGTGGAAAACACAAGAGTCTCGGTCAGGGTGCACATCTCTCCTGCCAGATGTCATCTGCTAGAACCAGTTTTTTGGCCCCACCGAAACACAAGGTTCTGTAAAGTCAGTGAAACTACATAAGAATGGGTCAGTAAGTCTAGTAAAAGAACACAATTTGGAAGCTCCAGCAGGGATATTCACAATGGTAGTGCCAGTGACCTGAATCCCTGTTGTCCCCAGGTGGTGGCAGACAGCCTCGAGGTGTGCTTGCACTTGGCTCTCAGGCATGATGCTCACACACACGCAGAGCCCTCAGCACCTACAGCCTTCCGAGTGCCGAGCCCTCGTGCGTTCCCTCCAAATCCTACAGACTTTCTCAACATGCAGAATCTGTCACATTATTTTCCTTGCAATGTCAAAAGCGGCTTCCTCCCTCTGACATGCCAGATGATGTGCCCTGAGCAGTGACCTGACCCTCCAAACAGGTGAAAAGATCTTCTTGGAAAATCCATGTAGATGCCAACTGCTGTTGGCTCCCAAAATCTTTAGAGCTCCCCATGTTAACATATGTACTCGTAACTCAGCCCTTGTTCTGAGAGGGGAACTGTGCTTTGCCAGGTAACTTGATGCCCTCTTCACCCAAAGGTCAAGGCTCAGGCCCAGCAGCGTGGTGAACTCTGTCTGAGGTCATGCCCTCACCCTGCAGGAAGGCTTCCATGAATGGGCATTACACAGACCCCTGGGAGGAAAGCTTCTCCCTAGAATGCTGACCTCAGCATCCCACAGGGACCTGAATCCACCTTCAGAGTGACCGCTCTCCAGAGCAGATGGTGGGACAGGCAGGGCAGATGGTCAGATGCTGCCCTCCTATCTGTTGTCATGCTGTCACAGAAGGACCCAAGAGCAGAGAAGTCCAAAGCTCTCTTTTGCTTTTACTCTTTTACAGTGTCCTTCATGAGTTGATAGATGATTAATGGTAGATAAGATGAATGAATGGATGGATGGATGGATGGATGGATGGATGGATGGATAAGACATAGCACAAAATAATAAGCAGCTCCATTTGTGGAATTCTTGATTTCCCCTTCCCAATACTTCATAAATCTATAAAAACAGTGGATAGGACATCAGTTAATGGCTACTATAACTTTCATGGTCATCATTCCCTTTCCGACATGCTTGTCATTCTTCTTTCTCCCATCTTTGAGCAAGTATGAACTGGACACCTTATATGTGCCAAGGTCCCTGGACTTCAATCCAATCTTCCAGATTGGTCTCAGGTCCCATCATCCCTAAAGACCTGAGGGCTCATCTTGTGGAATTATAAACTTACAATGCTTTCTCATCTAGTCCTACTCCCTCTGCCTAGAGCAGTTTTTCATTTTTTGTACCTGGAAAAGCTTATCTGTCCCCCAGAACCTCTAACAAATGTCACCTCCTCTCTGAAGCCCACTCTGATTGGCTTCCCTTCTTCTAGTACTTATGGTATCTGGGTGTCTTAACTATTGGTTCATTGTGTGATTATCCCCTTAGATCAGATCTTCCCTTGAATCATCTTATTCTTTAATCTTTGTCCTCCTTTGGTACTGGTGATTGAACCTAGGGGCACTTTACCCCTGAGCCACATCCCCAGTATTTTTTCGTCTTTATTTTGAGGCAGGGTCTCACTAAGTTGCTGAGAATCTTGCTAAGTTGCTGAAGCTGGCTTTGAACTTGCCATCCTTCTGCCTCAACCTCCTGGGTTGTTGGAATTACAGGCGTGCGCCCCAACTCCCGACAGTCATCTTATTCTGCTACCCGCCCCCCCGCCCCCGGTCCCCTAAAGAGTCATTGGCACATATCAGGCCAATGAATGAATGGGGATGCTGAGATTGGGAAGAGATATGGAAAGACAGAAGGAAGGAACCCCAGAAGACAAATGTTGCCCTCTTCACAACTGGGGGCTGCACTTGTGCTGGCACCAAGCAGCCACAAGGGCAAATTGCTTCCCCTTCACATGACTCACTTCCTCTGATACCTTATAGCTTTGGAATGAATCAGTCTGGCTAATCATTTAGTTTTCCCCTTTTACCAAAGTGTCTACACCTGAGAGGGTGAGGATGCCTTTTGTACAGAAGCAACATACTGCGATGAGCCCCATGAGCACCTGATATTCTCATTTCTTGCATTCCTTTCAGCCAAGAAATCAAAGCAGCGTCCCAATGTTAAAGACCAAGAGGGGACCTGCAGGGTTAGAAAGTGATCAGCACAAGTGGCCTCACAGGGGCCCAGCAGCATTTTCTCTCAGGTGGTTTGGAGCGCAGGGGTTTCTTCCTCTGAAGAGGGTAATGGGAAAGAGTTTCTATTAAAAGATGCTCTTTGAATTCTGAGTCAAAATGAGGAGGAATGGTACAATTCACAAATGAAAACTACTTAGTGTTGCCATATATTCCCAGCATGCCTCAAATGCTGTGTTTTGGGTAGTGTGCTGAACCAGTTCTACGGATCCTTAAAATGTAGTGCATACAAGTTCAGAGGCAGGGCCCATTCTGAAGATCCCATGAGAACGTCTTGGTAACAGGTCATAATGCATAGATGTTTCATTTCACCTCTCTCTCTCTCCCTCTGTCTCTCTCTCACACATACACACATACACACTCTCTCTCTCTCTCTCATGAATCACTGAGAGAAATAGCTATTGCTTGGTGCACCCCACTTCCGACTTCTCTGGGAACTGCTCCCCATACTCTCAGAGCTCCCACAGGGTCCCACCTCCCTCTACCCACCAATCTCAGATGATTGATTGTTCCTGGGGTTGGTTCCGGGCCCCAGGGGACCAGTTCCTCCCACCTCCCAAGAAGTGTAGACCTGGGGCCTAGGGAACCATCCCATAAGTCTCCACAGCCATCACTGTGAGGTGTGACAGCAGCCATCCTGCATCCTACACGAGGTAAACCATAGCTTGCAGGTCCACCTGCAAAGTAGAGAGAGTCAGAGGGGCGCTCAGTCATTCTGGGTTCCTGGATGGAGCTGTGTCCGAGGCCGTGTTCTGTCAGGTTCTCTAGAGGAACAGAGTCAACAGAATTATGATTATAAAGAGGGGATTTATTAGATTGGCTTACATGACCAGAAACTGGATAGTCCACAATGGCCATCTGCAGGCTAGAGAGCTGGAAGAAACAGCAGCTGTGCAGTCCAAGAGGCAGAAGTCTCAGAACAAGAGATGGAAACCTTCTGGAAACTCCCTGGAGAATCACTGGCAGAGTCCACTTCAGAAGAGTGAAGGAGCAAGAGTCTGATGTCCTCAGGCAATCACAGCCGTAATAAAGAACCTGTTTATTAAGACCTGAGCTTGCGTCTGCTGCTGCTTCCTTGTTCTTCCAACTTTTATTCCATCCAAGCCATCATCCTATTGGATGATGCTGCCCATGCTTGGGGAAGGTCTCCACTTCAGTTTGTTATCCCACATGCCAATCATTCCTAGACACACCCTCATTGATACACCTAGAAGCCTCTTAATCTTTGGCATCTCTTAATCCAATCAAGTTGCCAAATTAAATTAATTGAAATTAACCATTATGCCTCCTGTATCTGGACTGGGCAATGATTCTCTAGATTTTGTGAGCTTTCCCAGTGTTTGCTGTCTAATGTTTGGATGACCCAATGGCTAAGAGTTTACATTTTTTAGTGGTTGAAGAAAAAAAAAAAAAGAAATATTTGTGACATGCAAAACTATATAGGATTCAAATAAAGTTTTATTGGAACAGCCATGCTCATTTGTTGACACACTGCTGTGGTTGCACTCATGCTACACAACAGAATTGAGTAGCTGCAGCAGAGACACCAGATACCCCAAAATGTATAAAATATTTTGGCACTTTACAGATGTCAAAACAGCTGGCTCTTTGTAGAAGCCTCTAAACTCAGAAACAATGGTGGATCTTTTAAGAAGCCATGAAATTCAGTTGGTCTTTTGAAATGTGACTCTTTGCTACATAAACTCTAGCACGTGCTAGAGTTTTGGGAAGAGTATTTGGAAAGTTTTGGGAGCATATGTGAGAAGAGTTTTTAACTGAAGCTATCATTCTAGGGGAAAAATTTTAAAAAGAAACACAAGGAGGGAAGATCCCTTCAGCCTTTACACACAGTCATTTGCATGTGCAACCGGAAGTAAAGGGATTCCCTCAAAGAAGAGACCCCCATGGATTTAGGAAAGGACTCTGCCTCCTGCCCTGGAAGAACTTGGAAGAACACAGTCCATGCACCTGCCTGC
Source organism: Glaucomys volans (assembly GCA_020662805.1). Classification (NCBI taxonomy): domain Eukaryota; kingdom Metazoa; phylum Chordata; class Mammalia; order Rodentia; family Sciuridae; genus Glaucomys; species Glaucomys volans. The sequence continues at coordinate 337,248 of JAJEJO010001874.1, forward strand.
CTAGTGGTAAGTCCAACAGACCCCCAGACATCGTACAGCCTGGCCTGTCACGGGCACTCCATCTGATCTTCTCAGGGTGGGCTCAAGAAGGTCCTAAGTTTGATGCCTTCAACTGTCTCCTGAGATTGAATCCTAACTCAAATAGGATTTTTTGGTTTTATTTATTTATTTATTTATTTATTTATTTATTTATGGTGCTGGGGGATCGAACCCAGAGCCTTGCATGTGCTGAGTGTATGCTGTACTACTGAGCCACACCCCCAGCCCCAAACAGAATCTTTAAAGTCTAGGGATTGTTTGTATTTGGCAAAGTGTTCCTGGAAAAATAGCAACATCAACGTCTTTCACTGAACTCAAGGGAAAGGGAAACAATCCAAAATAGAGGAGGTGGGAGTGGGTTGAATTGCATCCCCCAAAATTCATGTCCGCCCAGAACTTCAGGATGTGATCTTGTTTGGAAATAGCATCTTTTCCGATATAACTCATTAAGGATCTCAAAATGGCATCACATTGGATCTTAAAACCAATGACTGCTGTGCTTATTAGAATAGAAGGCAGCCGTGTGGAGATGGAGCCAGAGATTGGAATGATGCAGACACATGCCAAGAAGTGCCAAGGGCTCTCAGGAGCTGGGAGAGGGGAGGAAGGATCCTCCCCAGAGTCTTAGGAAGGAGCACAGCCCTCTGACAACTGATTTCAGACTTCTGGCCTCCAGGACTGTGGGGAACAAATTTCTGTAGTTTTAAGTCAGTGTTTGTAGAACTTTGCTATGGCAGCCCTAAGACACTCAGACAGAGGGGGGTTGAGTTTCCATTGAAATATGGTGGTGGGCTTAGGAGAGACAGGGATAGAGGCAATCATCCATGCAAAAGACTAGGAAACTTGTGGGCCATCTAGACCTCCATCTCATGCCGGGCTCTCTCCTGCTCAGTCCAGATTTAAAAAAAGAGAGAGAGAGATAGATAAAGAGAGAGAGAGAGAGAGAAAGAGAGAGAGAGAGAGTCATACTTACAGGGCGGGAAACTCACTCCACAACCTTCCAAAGCATCTGATTCTATCTTTGGACAGCTCTTTATGATAAACCCCAAATCTCTCTCCTTAGAGCCTCTACCTAGTACCTCTATTGGCTCCTTTTGAGGTCCTCCTCATCAAATCTGCCTTCCCTGTGACGGCCTTTCACATAATAAGAGATACTATCACGTGTTCTGGCATCTTCTATTCTCTCTGGTTTTCATCTCCGTCCTTCCAGTTGTGTCTCTCATAACAGGTTTCTTCCCCTGAGCGTCTCAGCTCCTCCCCTTTGAACATGACCCATTTCTTTGGCGTCCCCTGTCATGTGAATCCTTGAAGCTGGATGTGATGCTCTAGTTACTGTCTGACCTGCACAGAGAAAGTGAGACAGCTGCTACTTTTTTTCTAAATACTGTCTGTTGACTTCCACTGTCTCTTTTGAGGCATGGGATATTTAACTTCAGAAATCACGGTGGTCTGTGCTGTCTGTTGGGAAAGAATGTTCAGATTCTAGAGAGTTCCAAGAAGTGGACCGCAGTGTGTGTGAATCTGCCATCTAGAGAGAAGGCAGCCTGGAATGGAATTCCCCTGAATCAGGCAGGAGAACAAAAGACCAGGTCAACCGAGGATCTGACTTCCTAAGTAGACCCTAAAGTGCAAGAAGTTAAATCAAGAATCAATAAATGGGATGAACTCAAACTAAAAATCTTTTCAGCAAAAGAAACAATCAATAATGCGAAGAGAGAGCCTACAGATTGGGAGAAAGTCTTTACCACGCGCACCTCAGATAAAGCATTAATCTCTATTATATATAAAGAACTAAAAAAAACTTAACACCAAAAAAGCAAATAACTCAATCAATAAATAGGCTCAGGAACTGAACAGACACTTGACAGAAGAAGATATCCAATTGATCAACAAATATATGAAAAACGTTCAACATCTCTGGAAATTAGAGAAATGCAATCAAAATTACTCTAACATTTCATCTCACTCCAATCAGAATGGCAATTATCAGGAATACAAGCAACAATTTAAGTGTGAGGATGTGGGGAAAAAGGTACACTCTACATTGCTTGTGGGAATGCAAAATGGTGCAACCATTATAGAAAGCAGTATGGAGATTCCTCAGAAAACTTGGAATGGAGCCAGTTTTGACCCAGCTCTCCCACTCCTCAGTTTATACCCAAAGGACTTAAAATAAGCATACTACAGTGACACAGCCCCAGCAATGTTTATAGCAGCTCAATTTACCATAGCTAAGCTATGGAACCAACCTAGATGCCCTTAAACAGATGAATGGATAAAGAAAATGTGATATACATATACAATGGACTATTACTCAGCTTTAAAGAAGAATAAGATTATGGCATTTACTGGTAAATGGATGGAGTTAGAGAATTTCAAGGTAAGCAAAATAAGCCAAACCCAACAAACCAAAAGCCAACTATTTTCTCTGGTATATGGGTGCTAATTCACAATTAGGGCCAGGGGGATAGGGAAGAATAGAATTCCTTTATATTAGGTGGAGGGGAGAGAAGGAAGGGGAAGGAGTATGGGGGAAGGAATGATAGTAGAGTGAAAGAGACATTATTACCTCATGCACATATATGACCGCATGACCAATGTGATCCTACAGTATGTATAATCAGAAAAATGAGAGGTTACACTCCATTTATGTATGATCTATCAAAATGTATAAATGCATTCTACTGTGATGTAATTAGACAATTAGAACAAATTCAAAAATTAAAAAGAAAAACAGACCAGGGCTCCACCTCAGCTTCAGGGGTGGCTGGGTAGGTGGGAACCTTATTTTATATCAGCCAAAGGAGGAAAGGAGATGCCCCTAATTCCCAAGGGAGGGTAAATAGCCAACCAGTAAAATCTGTAATGACAACCTCAGGGAAAAAACTAATGATGTGAAAATTATTACATTTGCTTTAATACCGTCTTAAAGAGCACTGTCCTTACTGCAAGTGATTCATGATAATCACCATCAATTTTGTGCCGGGTGCAGAATAAGGGCTTCACATCTGTCATCGCATGAAACAGAGTCACTCTGCAAGCTGCATGTGACCTGCTCCTTTTTACAGGTGAAGTCAAAGTTTAAAGAAGTGAAGCGGTTTGTCCCCAGCCCCACGTGCAGCAGAGAGCGAAAGAGGATTAGAACCCAGTTATCTGAAGCTGATATCAAGCTCTAGAGCAGCCGAACTGTCACCCCAAAAGGAAGATTGGTCATGGCTCCTTCAAAATGCACATCACCCCACGCTCTGAGCTTCTGCTCCCCAGCCCCTGCCCCGCTCCACAGCTGTCCCAGCCACGCATTTCCGCCTCTCCTCTTACCCCATCACAGACCCTCCTACTCTTCTGCAAGGCAGACAAACCAACCAAGGAAGCTGGGACCCCTGAGTTGCCCCAGTTGGACCAGATGCTCTTCCTACTTGTAGAGTGCTCTCTTCGTAACCCCACCTCCTACTTTGTATTGCCCATGTCACACTTTTTTCCTATTGGTGGAATCCCAGCTTCCATATCGCCACTGTCCTTTGTGTCCTTAGAAAAATTCTGTGCTGTGGAGAGCAGCTCCACACCAGGCAAACACCCGCTGTCTCCTAAAAGCTCCTTTGTGCCCACGGGACATGAGGACCCTCACCAGTCGGGGGAGCAAGGAGAGTGCGAGAGTCCTCTAAGTCTGGATACTTATTTTGTAGCCAGTGCATCAAGAATAACTGGAGGAGAGTTCTTACCACATTCTCATCTCTTCATTCCAAAAGTGTGAATATGCCTTACCCCTGACTAATAGCATACTTCAAAAGTAATTCTTTATCTACGTCCATGTTCATTTGTTCAAAGTCCACTGTAAAAAAAAAAAAATTTCAAGGATTATTTCTACTTTTTGGAATGACCTCAAAGAGAATTTTTTGATGGGGAAGAAAAATAATATTGATATTAAGCATAAAGTGGTGGAAATCAGACCTTTTATCCCTTAACAGCGCCCAAGTCCTTAAAGCAGATGAAAAACAAATATTCACCCTAGGTTGCAATTGGCAATTGGGCTACATCAATGGTGCATTTCTAAAAGCAGATCTACTCTTCTGTTAACTCGCTGTGTGCCCTTTAGAGATATACAGAACCTCTCTGGTGTTTATTTTGTTTTGTTCTGCTTTGTTCTGTTTAATTTAGGCTGGATTAGATGATCTCCAAGGTCATTTTTGGCCCCAGGACTCCACTATGATTGCTTTTCTTTCCCTATTTTTCTATGCTGCTTGTATTTAGCAAGCTTTCCAGACAAGTTCCGTGGGTGGAACACAAATGCTGATAAATGGGGGGGTTATTCAATGATCTGTGCCCGAGTCTGTTCCAGCCCATTTCAGCAAAGCCGGGACCCAGTGTGCACCCCCCTCCTCGGCAGCATCTACATGGCAAAACATCTCCTCTGGGAAACAATGCTGAATCCCCCAGATGCTTGTCCCCAGGACTCGTGGGGGGAGGGACAAAGAAAGAGCCACACGACTCTCATTAATCCACGTGGAAATAAAAAAGATTAACAGCAAAGACACTGTGACCACTGGGAAAATGACAGAAATGAAGATCATTACATGCATCTGGTTTTCCAGGGGTAAGAAATGGAGATAAAGCCTTAAGTCTTTAATAAGGCTAGAAATTAAAACTGGGATTAGCACCACCACGAAGCCTTTCTAGGATGCACAGGACACTCCTGATTAGGGCTTGCTGGTCTGGTTTCTGGAACATTTTCTATGTTGTTAAGTTTTTATCACTAGCTTTTTTTCTGGTTGAAAAAAATTGTCGTTGCTCAGTGGTTTCAGGCCCAGAGGCTGCTCCCTAGACAAACCTGACCTGGTTCAAGATGAGGCTTGAGAAGCCATCATTCAGTGCCATTTCCATGAGGTTTCTGCAGAGGTGGAGTAATCCCTGAATTTGGCTGGAGTTTTGGGTCTGGCCATTTCCTGTGAGGTGCAGGAAGAGCAGCTTCCCATGTGAGGTGAGAAGGGACTGCACATCTTAGGCCTGGACGGAGGACGGGGAGGGTGAAATCTCCCACATCTAGATGCCTCCGATTCTCCCAGTGGTCACAAGGCTTGGACACAAGGCTCTGTTAAAATGCAGCTGCCACCTGGCTAAATTGTCCTCCCCAAAGCTATGTTACAGTCCTAAGGCCCCGTTCCTCAACTGTGCCCTTGTTTGGACATAAGACCTCTGCGGATGAGCTAATAAAGGTAATCTAATACAACTGGTGGGAATTTGGACAGAGAAGGTGAAGCAAAAAGACACAAAGAAGGAGGCCCTGTGAAGGTGGAGGACAGAGCCACACACCTGTAAGCCCAAGAACCCCAGTGCTGGATGGACAATCACCTGGGGGACCCCGGGACAGTTCCTCCTCAGAGTCCTCAGGAGGAGCCCCCTCTGCCACATCCTGGCCTTGGACTTCCAGCCTCCAGATCTGTGAGATAATAAATAGTGATCGTTTGTCATCCCACTTGCAGGACTTCGTTATGTCAGCCCCAGGAAACTAAAACACCAACACTTCAACCCACTGGAAATTAGTGCCTTAGCTCTGATCACCTAGCAAATGCAAAATTTTAAAGGAATGGAAAAATGTATCCCAGCGGGAAGGCTAGAAAGATGGAGAGGAAGGAAGGGTTGGTGCTGACTGAGGGCCTATGAGAGGGGTGTGACCACAGGGCCATGGATGCTCAAGGCTAGCCCACAGGCACTGAGCCTCAAGGACTCGAGGACAGAGACAAACCTGAAGGCCAGGAAGGAGTTAAATATAAGTTGTCCTTCTGTCTGTCCACTGAGGTATAGGGCACTAATCTTTATCCATATCTGAACTTGTAATTAATCAAAGATTTTCAAAATTGAGAGTCTTAGCTCTCTCCACCTGAGACATTAACCGTTACCAAGAGCCATGGCCAGGTCGGCTGGTCCCACTGACTGTTAATAGGGCTGAAGTCTTCTGGCTCCTGGTCCCTTCCCACCATTAGTTTTCTTCCTTCCCTCACCTTTTCCTGATCTTCTCTGCTCCTTGATGAGTTCAGCCCCTTCAAGAAGGTAGCTGCAACCCAATGTGGCGTGGCTGGTCTCAGTAAATAGAACATTCGAGAGTGCAGAAGTTAGACATTATAATTAAAATTAAATTCAGGTGTATATAACATAAAAAGATCTAAAACAAAGGGGATTAGGTGAGATGGGGTACTGGAGGGGTGCAGAGGTAGACAGTTTAGAGCAGGAGGTGCTACATAGTGTCAGGGACCCCTCTTCCTCATTGACCACTTTGGATGTCCTGAAGTCATCCCATTGTCCCAAGATGGCTGCCAGAATGCCAGCCAACAGGATCATATTTCAGCCATGGGGAGAGAGAAAATGGCAGGAGAAGGGAGCTTCTTTCCTTTTGGTACAACTCCCACACCATGTTAGCTTATGTTCCATCAGTCACAGGGTCACACTGGATTACAAAGCAGGCTGGGAAAATATAGTCTTCAGTATTGGCAGCAGTGTGACCTAAAAGTCAAGATTCAATGACTTTAAAATGGAGTCGTTCAACCTCGGCACAATTGACATTCTGAGACTGAAGAGACTCTATCAGGGAGGAGCTGCTCTGTGAACTGTAGGATGTTTAGCAGAATCCCACCCATTAGATACCATTAGTACCCTTGTTATGGTGACCAATGAAAAGGCCTTCACTCTTTGCCGATGTCCCCTGAGGCCCAAATTCACATCTCGCCCCCTGTGGAGGAGAACCAGGCATCTCTGCCACTTGTGCCTTACTCCTTGTAACTTGACCAGTTCCCACAGCCTCTTGTGCCACTGAAGGTGACCTTTTTCCTATTGTGACTTTATGTTGTTCCTTCGTTCATACATAGCTTGGACCTCGAATATCTCTCAAAAGCTCACATGTTAAAGGCTTGTTCCCTAGGGAGATGCTGTTGGGAGGTGGACCTTTAAGGGGGGGGGGGGCTAATGGGAGGTCTTTAGGTCATTGGGGGTGTGCCCTCCCAGAGGATTGTGGGACCCCAGCGCCTCTCACTCATTGGCTCTCTGGCCATGAGGTGAGCAGTGATGCTGTGCCACATGCTCCTGCCATAAAGTGCTGTCTTGCCACAGGCCCCAAACAATGGGGCCAATGGACTTCCAGCACTGTGAACCAAAATGAACCTTTTTTGTTGTTAGGTTATTTCAGTTATTGGTTATGTGTTGTGAAAATGGCTGACACAATTCTGATGCACTAAATTGTAACTTCTAAAACTGTTTCACAATCTTTTGTAACACCCCAAATTAACCCTGAGCTAGGACCTCTCAGTTTTGGGGGTAGGAACCACGCAGGCCTGGTAGGACCTGGACTCAGAATTAAACCGAATGCAAAGCGTCTTAGAGAAACAAGCTCATTTGAGTATATTTTAGAATACTGAACTTCCTGAAGAAAACACATTCATAAAAAAGGTGTTTGTGTTGTACAAACATACACACCATGTGTTGGTGGTGGGATTGTATTTTTAGAAACACTAAAACACAATTTGTTCCTGGTTGCTGGGTAACCCTCCACCTAATGATGCTGATGATTCATTGGGAAGAGGGTTGCCACTCCAGGAGAGACAAGCCATCAATGAACTGAATGCTTCAAATCAAACTTTTTAAGGTCCATGGTGAGTAGTTTGGGGAAAGGGAAGACAAAAATCTTGAAAGTCATGTTTCCACAAGACAAAAAAAAAATGGATTTCTTGAATTTCAAAATTTGCATTTTTGTGTATCAAGAACTCAAGCTTTGAGGATTAGGACTGGCCATAGAAGAGATCAAAGAAGGTGGAAGGAAGGTCCCAGCCCACAAGAAGAAGAAAATCCTTCCAGGGCCCTGGAGAGGAACTTGGAAAGAATTCCAGGGGCATGAGAAAGGCCTCCACAAGAAGGCACTTAACACCAATACCCTGCTGAGTCCTGGCAGCCACAGGACAGGCAAGCCATCGGGAAGAAGTGGGCAGATGCACTGGAACCCAGGGGTGCTTGGACACTGATTCTATTGTATCAGGACCCCACCCTCATGGTCTCATTTGACCTCGGTTACTTTCTTACTTCAAATAGTCACACAGGGGTCAGAGCTTCTACACAGTGAATTTTGGGGGAAATATAAACACCACAAGTAGCAAATTTCAGTGTTGCCTTCTAGCAAGTTCGAGTAAGAGCTCCAGAGCAAGTTGATTTTCATCACAGAAAACTACATGAAGTTTCTCTAACTACGTTTGACTGCCTGGCCTATAAAACTTGGGCCTTACAATAACATGTAAGTATCATAAGTGCATGTGTTATTTATTCTTTTCACAGGCTTCCATACTTAGCCTTTATTTTATTAAAAAAGCACAAAAAAATAAAAAATCACTATAATCCAACTATGAAAACTTGGCCAAAAATGGTAAACATGACAATATCTAATCTGAAAGATTCAGGGAAATGAGAACTTTCCTTTTCTGCTGGTAAAAATAAGAACTGTTCCCATCTTTCTGCAGGGGTATTCATTGATATATATCAAAAGTTTTTTTAATTGTGCATTTGTTTTGACTGAGTAATTCCACTTTCAGGAATTTATTCTTCAGAGGAACATTCTGGGGAAACAGTAAGAAACATGCACAAACATTTATACAAAGAAACTCACAGAATTTTATTTGTGTCATCAAAACCCTGAAAATGCCTGACCATCTAATTTTATGGACTTCATTGAAGGAATTTGGATTGTCCATACTGTGGAATACTAGGCAGGCTTTAAAACTCAAGTTGCAGGGGCAAGTTGATATTTGCCACATACTGCTAACTGAAATACTAGGCCACAAAACTGTAGTTTTAATTCGATTTGATTAGTCATGATATTACTGCAAAACAAAGCATTTCTCCAAACTCCATGGTTAACCACAAGCCGTCACTCCCATGCCCAGGTTTTGTCGGTTGTCTGCTGATCTAGGCTGGGCTCAGCTGGGTGGACTTCCTCTGGTTGGGACAGCTGGGTGGGGCTCTAAGCTGCAGGATGGTTGAGGCCTATTCCTGCTGTCTCTCATCACTCCAGGACCAGCAGCTACACCGAACACGGAGCCCCGAACACAACCACCCCAAAAGCCCCTGCTTAACTCCACCCACCGGCACAGCCCAAGCCACATGGCCAAGTCTCCCACTCCCATGAGCTGCCCCAAACCTGAGGAATGACCAAGTGCCCGGCAGAAGGCCAGCCACAGGAGCCTTGAAGAATTAGAAATAGGATTGCTGTTTTCCATCTTTAATGCTTATTTTAAAATAAAGAATGCAAAATACCACCTGTCAATTATTTATGAAAGAAGCTTTTTCAATAAGGAATGTCCTTGGCCATGAGTGGCTGAATTCTTGTGTATGGCTTAAGCAAGCAGATGTTGTGTCTTCTCCTGGAACCCCAAGACCTGAGTGGCAAACTGACAGTGTCACCAAGGAGGCAGGCAGGTCCTTCCTTCATCCTGACCCAACACCTGCAGCACATGGTCTTCATCCTGAAGTTGCAGGAGCCAGATGCACTGCAGGTCTGCACGGGTGCTCCCTTGGTCTGCTCCCGACCCTTGGATTTTTCAGAGTATGGATTTTGTTCATCTGAATGAACACTGACTTTGTGTCTACCTCGGGGGACACAATGAGCTGCTGGGAACTGCACATCTCCTTACCGCTTCATCTCAAAGACGTCTTACCAATACCAGACTTCCAGGATTAATGATAAGAACTGTTGATCAGCACAATACCTAAAATCATCCAATATTTTTACCCAGATATAATGCCAAATTCTCCAAAGACATTTCCTGGGCCGTTTGCGTCTTCTTGTGACATTTTGACTATTTCAGATCTTTGCATGTCCATTTTAGAATCAGCATTTCCATTTCTACAAAAGTCCTTGCTGGGATTTTGGTTGAGATTGTGTTGAATCTACAGATAAATTTTAGGAAAGCTGACATCTTAACATTTTAAGTCTTCTAGTACACAAACATGGTATATCTGCCCATTCTTATTCTTCCTCATAAAAACAAAAGTAAAATTGAATAAAATTTATTGTGCACAAAAATGTGCAGAGAGTAGACATTTTCTGTATAACAGTGATCTTTTGAAAATCACAGCAAAAACAAATTCTATTTAAATTACAAAAGCTAGACCAGCACCAAATCTTGCAATCACTGTAACCGAGTGAATGCTGGGGGACCCGAATGTCCACCTCTGGTAGCAATACATGTCTTTACCTACTTGATACAGAAATCCTAAAATGAGAACTTTTTGATCCTGGAATTAAGAATTAAGAATTATCACTGGGCGCGGTGGCGCACGCCTGTAATACCAGCACTTGGGAGGCTGAGACAGGAGGACTGCGAGTTCAAAGCCAGCCTTAGCAACCCTAAGCTACTCAGTGAGACCCTGTCTCTAAATAAAATACAAAATAGGGTTGGGGATGTGGCTCAGTGGCGGAGTGTCCTAGGTTCAAAACCCTGGTCAAAAAAAAAAAAAAAAAGGAATTATCATTTCATAACCCAGGAACCAATATTCAATATGTCTATGAAATGTGTCACTTGAGGTTGAGAAATAGTAGATGAATCCCTAGAATCTCTCAGGAACCTTGTCTTCTGCCACCGGCCTCTTCCCACCCCAGTAACAGCCTGCCCACGTCCTTTGGTCTCAGAGTTGACCCAGCATTCTGCTGTGTGCAAGGGTGGACTCAGCTCAGGCCTTTCTCCTGGGTCCCATTTCCCACAGTAGGGGATTCCAGTTGTGCCAGGCATTAATATGGTCCCCTCAGAGCCTGTTTTCCTAGCGCACCTTTTTAGTATGCTTGAAAAATTGGGTAAAGGTCCCAACTCACTTGGTTGCAAAGTAATCTGCCTCAGGAAACTAACTCTTTTCAACTCCCCAAAGAGCAGGGAGGTCCAGGGCAGGATCCAGGATGCCACAGCCAGCCCCTCCTCTGGCCTGCCCCAGGTGGAACCTTCTCTCAGGTAACCTATCTCTGCAGGCATGGCCCCACATGCCCCAGCCGAGCCCTGCCAGGCTCTGGGGGCTGGAGGGTAGCCTGTGGCTGGCCAGGCTCCAGCAGCCTTTTCTGGTTTGCAGTTCTGAGAGCTGCCCCAATTCCTTCCCACAAACTACCCCACCATGCACGCCCCCATTGTCTTCCTTACATCACTTAAGTTTATTTGGGAATTTGCAACCCTGACTAGGTGAGGGGAAGCCAACACTTATAAAAGTGGGAAAGTGAAAGTTTTGCAGGTGCTGTGCCCAAGACAGGGCTTGGGAGCCATGTAGGACACACCAAGTTAAATGTGGAATGGCAAACCGGGAACTCCGACCAGGTGACCCACCAGTTGTGCAAGAATAGAGAACACAGATCCTCCTTCCGAGTGGAGGGCTGGCCGAGGGTGCCCTTAGAAACACAATACCAGCTCCCACAGTGTGACTGGGGAGTGCCAGTCCTTGGGACAGCCAGGCCTGCCCTGGTGCCTGCATGAAGAGGTACCAGAGGAGTTTGGAGCAACAGTATCAAAATGGCAATAGTTTTAGTCAGCTTTTTCACTGCTGTGACCAAAAGACAGGACAAGAACAATTTTAGAAGAGGAAAAATTCATTTGGAGGCTCATGTGTCAGAGGTGTCACTCCATAGACAGCTGGCTCCATTCCTCTGGGCTTGAGCTGAAGCTGAACATCGTGGTGGAAGGGTGTGGGGGAGGGAAGTGACTTGAGACATCACACCGAGGAGCAGAGAAAGCTAAGCTCAGCTCAAAAATAGACACCCTGACCCACACCCCCTGCCTAGAGTTATCACCAGGTTAGTTGCATTCATGCGCTGATTAGATCAGGCCTTTTGTAACCCAATCATTACATTTCTAAACCTTTCTTGCACTGCCTCTCACATGAGCTTTCAGGGGACACCATATCTAAATCATAACAGCAATGTCCCAGGCACAGTCTTTCCAAACACAGAGTAAAGAGAAGCCTGCTGGTCACCAAGACTTCTTCAGCCTCAGTGTATGGAAAGGCTAGCAGCACACACTGACTCCAATTTTTACCTGTGATTACTGGTGATTAATCTCCCTACCAGACCTGGTCTTCAGGGCTGAGGCCCTAAGGACTTACCTAGTGAATCCAATGAGGGTGGCCCCCTGGGGCGTTCATGCTCTTCTTACTGAGCACCTACAGTATACTAGGCACCTGGCAGGCATTCACTCATTCCGTCCTCAGCAACCCTAAGAGGCAGGCACTATACTTGGGTCAAGGTCCCATCTCACTTGGTTGCAAAGCAATCTGCCTCAGGAAACTAACTCTTCTCAACTGCCCATCAGAGCAGGGAGGTCCAGGGCAGGATCCAGGATGCCACAGCCAGCCCCTCCTCTGGCCTGCCCCAGGTGGAACCTCTCAGGTAACCTATCTCTGCAGGCATGGCCCCACATGCCCCAGCC
>JAJEJO010001874.1:349727-423755 GCA_020662805.1 Glaucomys volans
TCTGAGAGCTGCCCCAATTCCTTCCCACAAACTACCCCACCATGCACAACCCCATTGTCTTCCTTACATCACTTAAGTTTATTTGGGACTTTGCAACCCTGACTAGGTGAGGGGCACTATTCTGAGCACCTCTAAAGGTCTGGGACTGACAAAAGGATGAAACCAGTCCACAGGGCACAGCTGGCAAGCGACAGAGGCAGAACCAGGCAGACAGGTGGCTTCAGAGCCCAGGCCTCCTTGACTTTGCCCAAGCAGACATGGTCCTCTAGGCTCCTCCCCACCACATGGATTGCTCAGTGCCTGCTCAGCACTGCAGTACACTGAGGGAGGAACCCCCAGCAGGTGGAAGACTAGCCACCGTTGGCTCTTGACAAGTGGGCGCTCTAAAGAAGGACGCCTTGTGCCACAGGATGTGGGCTCACAGAAATGAGCACTCCTGAGTGGAAACTGCAGAGACAGAGGTAGGGAGTCAAGAGGTCCCAGGGTCTGGCACAGCTCTGAGACCAGCCTCTGGTGGAGATGGAAATGGTGGGGCAGTGGGAGGACTGAAAAAGGGGTCAGTGGGAGGCAAGTGGGAGGGAGTGGTGGACATCCAATGTCCAGCAGAGCGTCTGTCACTTCACGAAGGGAGAGAGGGAGGGACAACAGGGGCTAAAGAGCCTGCAGACAGGCTATGAAGGTCTCTTGATGTCTTAGTAAAAAGTTCAGGCTTTTTGTTGCCAATGGGGAGTTATTAAGGGCTTAATTGGGAAGTGATAGAGCAGGATGAGATCCACTTCTGTGGTGTATAGATGATATAGCTCATTAGATGATACAGATATGCAAGATAGATGGAGGTGAGAGATAAAAAGATGCTAGACAGAGATGATAGCGATAATACATAGATGATATATAGATAAAGATGATAAAGGTAGATGATATAGATTATAAGGTAGATAACCAGATATAAATGATAGCTATGCCAGGCACAGTGGTGTACACCTGTAGTCCCAGTGGCTCGGGAGGCTGAGGCAGGAGGATCGTGAGTTCAAAGTCAGCCTCAGCAACTTAGGGAGGCCCTAAGCAACTCAGCGAGACCCTGTCTCTAAATAAAACACAAAAAAGGGCTGGGGATGTGGCTCAGTGGTTAAGTGCCCCTGGGTTCAATACCTGGTACAGGAAAGAAAAACAACAATAAATGATAGCTACAAATATAGATGATGTAGATTGATATAAATACAGATGATACATGATGGCAATAGATACAGATGATATAGACAGATTTAGACAATAGATTTATAAATGATCCCTAGAGGCACAGGTGGAGGTAAAGAGGGATGGAACAGGAATTGGGATGGGCAACAAGACTACAAAGTGGGGTCTGTGTTTCTCTGGGGGATGGGGGGTTACAGAATGTACTAGGAGGGAGCAAAGACCACAATCACTGGTCACATTTCTCGTCTCAGTGTTCTGCAGATGCCTGGGACCAAAGGGTCCCCAGTGCTCCTCGCTGACCCAGTGCAGGCTAGTGACCAGAGAATGGAAAAAATGCAGGAAGCAAGTCCTGGACTGAAAGAAAAGCTGGGTCCCCTGAGCACTGCTTCAGGTCACAACACAGACCTGCTGGGAACACAGCACTGGTCACCCGGACAAAGTCCCTCCCTGAAAATCAAAGGGTTGTTCGCGAGTTCTGCTTCTGCACCTCGTCCACCTCAGCCTCCGTTTCCACCCCTGGTCGTGCCTCCTGTCAGGTCTCAATGTCACCAGGAGAGGACAAATCCTGCAGGTAGCTGCCGCTCACCCACAATGGCAGTGGTTGGGTAAGACAGGCTCCTGCTTCAGGGGCCGAGCGCCCTGGGAGGGAGATGACCAAGGTCAGTGTTGGGGACCCAGCATCTGCAGCAAAGCTTTGCCCCATTCTCCGCCCGCAGTCATTGTTACTTTCCACTGACCAGCTGCCTGCAGGCGCCTGGCAAAGACAGAATGGGTAACACAGCCACCATTCAGTGCAGATTAATGGCTGAAATGAACCACACCTCGGAACAATTGCTTCCCATAAGAGGTACAGCGCTGAATGGCCAGGGAGCCCCATTGATGACTGCTATAAAGGAGGTGAAGTCTTGCACGGAGGGAAAGAAAAGTTTCCTACCACCCCTCAAACCTAGCTCCAACTCTCCCTTCTCGCCCTTCTTTTCCTTTCTGATTGCCCATTTCACCTACATTGCCTTCATCCCGGATGGTTCTTTTATGTGCCATGTACAGGGACTTGGGCAGCAAGCTGAAAATTCACAGATTCGCTACTGTAAGTCACACCCCCGCGTGCTGATCACGGCGGTACCATTATCTGTGCAACTTTCCGACTTGACAATTAGTCACTATCATTCACGCTGTGCAATCAGCTGTTAAATCCTCCTTTATGCTAATTTGAATATGAATGTGCTGTTCAATAACATGTTAGATTGCCATGTTTACAAATATACTCCAGGTATTTAGAAATTTAGATGATGCAAAACATACTGTTTGAGTTGTGCTGGGTGCCAGTTTAAGTAACCTAAGCCTATTTATCAGTCACTTAGCAATTCCTTTCACATACTTGTGCTTTCCTCTTTCGACCCTTCGCAACCAAAACTGAAATATGCTCTTTTTGTTTGTTTGTTTTGTTGCTGCATTAAACTAATCATCTTCAAGATGGGACCTAATTAGCAGCTACTTCCACACAGGTCTTCTTTTCTAATTCCTGCCTCTCGTAGAAGAGATAAAAGAGTAAATGGGGTAAAGAAAGGAGAACGATGCTCTTTGCAGCCACCATGTTAAACATCAACTCCAAATCAAGCCTCTGAAAACAAATGATTTGTATGTAGCACAAAGGGGGAAGAAAATGAAATTTTTGAATGAAAGTAAAGCCTACGACAGCAAGATAGGCCTGGTGGTGGCTTCCTGGAAGGCAGCATATACCCCACCCCCTCCCAGGGCAGGGCTTCCCCGGGCAGGGCTTCCCTGGCTCTGGAAACCTTCCTGTGCATTTGAATCACCTGGTGATTCCCTAAGACCTGCAGCCACTGATCCAGTCAGTAGGCAGGGCCGGCCAGGCTGGGCTGCCAGTGTCTAACCAGCCCCCAGGTCTGCTAATACCATTGCTGCTCTGGGTACCACGCGAGCAACAGGGCTTTAAACACGGACCATAGAGCATCTGCCTTCAACTCTCGCTTCTACAATAACATGCTTACCCAGGAGGAGATGTAAAACTCAACCTGGTATTTCCTATTTGGATTATATATTTTTTAAAAAAATGAAATGCTGGGTCTTGGAGAGATATCTGCACATCCTGTTCACTGCAGCATTATCCCCAGGAGTCAAGAGGAGGAAGCTACCCAGTTGCTAACAGTGATGGATGAATGGATAAGCAAAATACAGCGTGCCGTCGTTCCTCAATCTTGAAGGGGGAGTTTACCAAAATCCAAGGACACACAGTGTCTTATATAAAATGGCTAGTGTTTGAACACAACCTACATCCATTTCTCATATATCTTAAACCCTCTCTAGATGGCCTATCATACCTAACACAATGCTGATGCTATATAAATGGTCATTATTGTGTATTGTTTAAAGAATGATGACAAGAAAAATTTCTGTCCATCTTCAGTACAGATGCAGTTTGTTTCTGAAAAATTTTGATCTGAGGTTGGCTGAGTCCATGGATGTGGAACCAACTACATATATCCATTGGAATACTATTCAGCTGAAACAAGGAATGAAATTCCTTTTTTGTTGGTTCTTTTTAGTTATATATAACATTAAGATTTATTTAGAAAAAGTATAAAACCATAAAATATGTTACTGTAATTCAGCCCCCAGTACTTCCTTCCTTCCCCTCCTCCTTCCCCCTGTTCCCTTCCCTCTACTCTACTGCTTTTCTGTTATGTATGATAGTTTTTTTATTAGTTTCTTGTGGATATACATGAATGGTGAGATTCACTGTGGCATATTGTTAAGGAAATCAGTTTCCTGTGACTACATGTTGAAATGTTGGACCTACATCTTGTAGGGTTTCTGGTCTAATTCCTAGGTCTTCGATCCACTTTGAGTTGACTTTTGAACAAAGTGAGAGGGGTTAAAATTCATTCTACTACATGGACTTCCAGTTTTCCCAGCATCATTTGTTTAAAAGGCTATCTTATAAACAAATGTTTTTTGGCACCTTTGTTTAGTATCAGATAACTGGATTTATGTGGGTTTGTCACTGTGTCTTCTATTCCATTCCCTTGGTCTTCATGCCTGTTTTGGTGCCAGTACCACACTGTGTTTGTTACTATAGCTCTGTGGAACAATTTAAGGTCTGCTATTGTGATGCCTCCTGACTTGCTTTTCTCACTAAGCATTGTTTTGTCTATTCTGATTCTCTTATTTTTCCAAAAAAATGAATTTTGTAATTTCATTTTCTAGTTCTGAGAAGAATGTCATTGGAATCTCAATGGGACTCTCACTTAATCTGTAGAGCACTTTTGGTAGCATGGCCTTTTTGACAATATGAATTCTGTCTATCCAAGAACATGGGAGGTCTTTCTATCTTCTAGGGTCTTCTTCATTTAAAGACTAAAATTTTGACATATGCTATAACATGAATGAACCTGAACAACATTCAGCTGAGTGAAATAAACCAGGCATGGGAGGGAAAAGGAAACTCTCAGGATTCTGCATTATTTGAGTGAGATACCTGTAATAGTCAAATTCATACAGACAGGAAGGAGAATGCTTTTTGCCAGGTCCTAAGGGAGGAGGAAATGGGAAGTTGTTTAATGGACTGGAAGTTTCTGTCTTGCATGATCAAAAAGTTCCAAGATAGATTATGCAGCCATGTGACTCTACTTACCATTACTGAATTGTGCATTTAAAAACGTTTAAGATGGGAAGCTTTAAGTTATGTTTTACTATCTTTTAATAAATTTACAAAATGGGAAAAAAATCAAGGATCATATTTAAAATATAAACATATATATTTTTTAAGTTCTATTTTAGTTACTTCTTATTAAAATTTTCAAGCTGGCAATATCTGACCAGCTCTGATATGAGCTAGGAAAAAATCAATCCCTTTCTTCACATTCCCATATCCTTTCATCAAAACTCCACTATAGCGACAATCACATTCTGGTTGAAGTTCAAGTTCTCTGAGTGTCCCTGTGTCCCTCCTGGAGTGTGAGGCTTTGAGGCAATGGCTGGATTCCCCATGGCAGATGCCTTTCCTACCTTACCCTTGGGCACATCTGTCTTTTTTCTTATGATTTTGTGCAGGAGTCCCTCCTTCTTCTCTGGATGCCCATGTGCTTCCAAGGAGACTGAGAGCCAGGAGGAAACTAAATCCGTCAACATGACTTCATTCTCCTTGCCAATGACTGGTATCACCATAGTCAATTAAAGGGCCCACACATAACAGGTTAATTTTGTAGCCAATGAGACATGCACAGAGTCTTCAGGGAACATTCTCCTTGCTTTTCAAAAGAGACACAAGGAAGAGGTATCCCTCTGCTTATGAGGGGTGTTGCCTCTGGCTGAGACACAGAGAGTGAGGCTATGCCATCTTGACAGCCTCAGAGCCACACAGCACCAGGCAGGACAGAGCCAGGGACTAGAGAGAGGTAAAGCCAGAGCCCCAGCTGGCCTGCCTTTGGATCTCTCACCATGGTTTCACCTGGGTGAGTAGGAGTTTCCTGTTTCTTGCAGCCCAAACCACCTTATCTGATGCCAGTACTTTTCAGGCAGGAGATATTCTGAGGTTTGCTGGGTTGAACTCAAGTAGGAAGACTGAAATGGTTTGCTGTGCTTAGATAATTCTTTAGGAGACATGACCCCTGTCCTAGGCCACCTTATATATGAGAAGTTTTTTCCCAACTAGAAAGGTATTTCTTTATTCTTTTTTAATCTCCATAAAACAAAGTAAATGATTAAATAACACCATCATTTAAGAATTAAATCATCATTTAATGATGATTAAACGTAAACACGTGTGCAGAGCCAGTGAGATAGTTTTGCCCTTGTTTGCTGAGGAGCACAGGCCTGTCCCCCTGCACACCTTCCCCTCCTCAAAGACGCACCCGTGTGTGTTAACGTGAATGGGTCTCTACAGCCCCTGAACATCTCCCTGCAAGCATACCAACCCAGCCAAGATCCCAGAGCTGGGCATGTAACCTTTAGAAAATCAGCCAGGGAGATGGAATTTTTCACTTAGAATTAGGTGACTGTAAAGACATTGCATGAGGAGGTCAAGAGGTGCAGTGTCTGCACATTTTTGTTTTAAGTGAATAGAGAAATAAGCATGAGCTGTGTGCAGCGGTGCACCCGCAATTCTACAACTTAGAAAGAAGGCCAAGGTGGAGGACCACACATTCAAGGCCAGCCTGGATGATAGAGCAAGTTCCCATCCAAAAAAAAATAAATAAATAAAAGGCAGGGGGGAGAAAATGAAAGACCTACTGAGAAAAAAATGACTTGAAATATCAAGCAACCCCAAAACCCAGAAAGGCTAGAATCATTAAAAAAATAGAATAATCTGGGCAAGCAATGAATCATTGAAAATAGACAAAATTAATTCATTCCTGAGCTTGTCCAACTACTTAGGGAAGGTGATTACATTCAGTAAATTGTCTTAAAATTTATTTTTTGAACATTGCTTTAGTAACTATAACTGACTTGGTATTAACTAACAAAATTCTAGCTCACCACTGAAACTGAGTACTCAAGTATCCTGGATTAAAGGGCCCCTGAGTTCAATCCCCAGTACCTTCTCCCCCTCCCCCACAAAAGAAAGCACAAGGAAAGTAGCAAAATTTTTTTTGGCTCTATTTTAATTTTTTTTTCACATTTTCATTGGTGCATTATAGTTGTACATATTGGTGGGATTTGTTGTTACATATTTGTACTTGCATATATTATAATAATATAATTTGGCCAATATCATTCTCCAGTGTTTCCTTTTCCCCTCCATTCCTTCCCCAATCCTTTTCTTCTTCTACTCCACTAACCTCCCTTTGATTTTCATGAGATCCCCTCACCTCTCATTTCCTTTTTCCTCTCTAGCTTCCAAACATGAGAGAAAACATAAGACTCTTGACGTCTTCTGAGTTTGGCTTATTTCACTTAACATAACGTTCTCAAGTTCCATCCAGTTTCCTGCAAATGACATAACTTTATTTTTCTCTATGACTGAACAAAACTCCATTGTGTGTATATATACACCACATTTTCTTGATCCATTCATTCAGAAAGTATTGTACTTTAAGTATGAAAAAAAAAAACAGTAAATGCCTAATTCTTTGTTTCACTGTCCTGAAATCCATTTTATTCACAGGACCCATCAATCAATCACCCCACATAGCAATGAGACTGGTAGAAAAGGAAGGAAAGGAAAGAGGGAAGCGAAAACCATACATCTAAACACACTTTATCACAGGGTTACCTTGAGATTCTATATTTATTCTTCAATACCCCCAGACTTCCAATGCATCTGGAAGTTTCAGTGATGCTGCCGGCGGCAGGTGCAGGGGTTAGACCATTCCTCAGATGCACATCACATACCAAGACATCTATCTAATGTAAAGCCAGACGAGACTGCAGAGGTTATCAAGTGTTTGTTTTACGAAAAGGAAATTGACATTTGGATAACTTAAGGCAGTGGTCAAAGACAAGGAGCTTCAAAATGTCCAACCACGTGAGCAATGAAGAAGAGAAGGATTATATCACTTCAACCTTGAATTAATCAAAGTACATCCTTCTTTTTTTCCTGGATTCCCTCATTCATTCATTCCCAAGTATTTACTGAGCTCCTAGAAGGTGCCAGGCACTGCTGAGTAGACGGCAGTGAACAAATCAGACAAGCATACCGCCCTCACGGAGCACAGGCTCCAGGTATTTAGCATCATTTAAATTCCCAACTCTATTTTCCACTCAAGGTTGCTGTTTGAACACTTCTCTGAAACTGCTTGATTAAAACTGAGCAAATGTTCTGCTGACATAATTTGATGAGTGTAGCATTACAAATGAGTCCACCTGATTGATCACAGAGAGAAATGGAAGTGGCATACATTTGATGTTTTAGAAGACAGAAATTAAACCACATGGAGAAGCAATGTTTCAGCATAACATTCAGATTCCGTTGTCACATCTCCTGAAACAGAGGACAGGACTGTCAGAAGAAAGACAAAAGACAACTAAAAGCATTTTTTAAAAAGCTTCACATACAGAAGAAGAAAACGTTGAACTTTTGGCAAGCGTCCTAGCAGCTTGCAGAGCCAAACCCTCCGAGCCTGTGAGTGTTTAACCCACAGCTGTTGGAAATGAAGAATGTCAAAATAGGCGAATTCGAGAATCAATGCGCACACATCAAAGAAGTGACACTCCAGGGGAGCCGAGCGTGGATGGAGCTGGACTACAGTTGGTCACTGGGGATGCTGCAGGAAAGGAGGCCCTGCACCTTGCAGAAGACCCAGTGACCTTGGTGCCACAGCCAAGACTCCAGGTTGCAGCCCCGTGTGTCCTGCACCATCACAGAAAATTATCTTTGTTGTTCGGAAACACAAAGTTTGTTGCAGATGCTTCCTTCTGCCCACGTGACTTACCGACTCAGTAATGAAATTCTGCAAAGTTAGGCAGGGCTCCCTTTGGCTTTGAATTTTTCTTTTCTTGCATTTATTGCACCTATAGAAACAGTTATTTTTTTAAATCCCCCAAAATCATAGTTTATGAAGAAAGGCATCATCTATTTTGAGAAGCCAATATTCTGAAAATTCATAAAAACCCATGTTTCTTTGGAAGTTTATAAACCCCTGTATTTCTCTGGTTTAAGTAAAATGACAAGAGGTGGCGCACTCACAATAGGCAGACATGGGTAGCCTTACTGATGATGGTTTTGAAGAGGGTATTGTAACTGGAAGAAATTGTGATGTTTTCTTTTTCTAATGTTTATTTTTTTATAGAATTTGGCCATATTTGTTTCATAATTTTGATAAACATTTGCTAAACATATATAGAGTGAGCCTCTTCTACAACTAGAGATGAGAAGCATATGACAGGGTTTGGTCCTTTCACTTAAAATGACAAAGGACAGGGTGTGACAGTACCAGAGAAAGCAGCAGGGAGATGACCTGCAGGCAAGTTAAGTCACAGGACACACAGAATATAAGAATTTACATCTTCCTCTGGTACTCATCAAGAATACAAACAATAATAAATGCTGGCAAGGATGTAGGGGAAAGGTACCTTCACACACTGTTGGTGGGACTACAAATCAGTACAACTTCTTTGGAAAGCAGTATAAAGATTCCTCAAAACACTAGGAATGGAACCACCATATGATCCAGCAATCCCACTCCTTGGTATTTATCCAAAAGAACTAGAATCAACATACTACATTGATATAGGCATGTCAGTGCAAGTCATAATAACTAAGTTATGGAACCAGCTCAGATGCCTGTCAACAGATGAATGGATAAAGAAAATATGGTACATAAACACAATGGAGTTGCTCTCAGTCATAAAGAAGATTAAATTATGGCGTTTGCTGATAAATGAATAGAACTGGAGAACATCATGCTAAGTGAAATAAGCCAGACTCAGAAAGTCAAGGGTTGAATGTTTTCTCTGATGTGCAGAAGCTAGAGCAAAATAAGGAAGGGAGGAATCCATGGAAATAGGAGGGAGATCAGTGGAGCAGAGGAACGGGATTGAGGGGGAGAGGGGTGGGAAAAGCAAGGAACTGAGGAATGAAATTGACCAAATTATGCTCTGTGCATATGTATATGAATGTACCGCAGTGAATTCCACCTTTATGTGTATCTATAAAACACCAATTAGAAAACATTAAATAAATAAGAGTAAGATCAGTACAGTAGAGGAATGGGAATAGGTGAAGGAAGGAAGGAAAGGAGGGAAGGAAGTACTGGGGACTAAAATGGAGCAAATTATAATCCATGCATGTGCATGTGTGATTATGTCAAAACAAACCCCACTATTACATATAATTGTAATGTACTAATAAAAGCACTTTTAAAAAGAATTAAAACTTTTCTCTTACATAGCCAATGTATTCAAATAATTCAAGTCTTTTATAAGTATTGGAAAAGTGGTCTTTAAAATGTTACCTGCTACTTCAGTAAGAAAAAAGCAAGAGGGAGAGGGCAGCAGAGACACCATGTAAATTGCTGTCTTGAGATTCTGAAGAGAACCCAGGACAGATAGTTCCAAGACATGAGAACTACAGCCTGCAAGAGCCTGAATTCATGCTGGTAAACACGGCTGCTGGCTCCATTGTGTGTCCTTCCCCAAAAAGGCAGTTAGTGGGATTACCATTAAATGATCCATTTCCAGAGGACAGCTTGACTAAGTATGGGAAAATATGTATCTTTTCTTTCCAATCATCCCTCTTTCAAGTCTTTATCTTAGAAAAGCTAACCAGAGGAGCACACAAATGTGTATGTGTGAAGATGCTCATTACAGCATGCTTCTTGGTATGAGAAGGGTGGACACCACCAAATGAAAAAGGGACTAATCAGCTAATTAAATAATATTTGGTTGATTCAGTTACTGCCTTTAAAAAGGAATAAGCACATATGGAGTCAGTGACATTGGAAAAATTACCAGGGCTCTTTGTTGGGCAAAAATAAAAAGTGTATACAATGGTAAGAATGTTACTGCACTTTTGCTGAGCATGGTGGCACATGCCTGTAATCTCAGCAGCTCAGAAGAGTAAGGCAGGAGGATCACAAGTTCAAAGCCAGCCTCGGCAATTTAGGGAGGCCCTGAGTAACTTTGAAAGGCCCCATCTCAAAATAAACGAAATCCAAAAGGGCTGGGGATGTGGCCCAGGGGTGAAGTGCCCTTGGGTTCAATGCCTGATGGAAGGAAGGAAGGAAGGAAGGAAGGAAGGAAGGAAGGAAGGAAGGAAGGAAACTTTAAAGAACCCTACAGCACTTTTTACTCCACAGATGTGTCAACGCACAGAGAAATATCTGGAAAGGTGGTCTCCAGTCTATTGGCAGTGGGTACCTCTGGGTGGAGATTTCAGGAAGGCTTTTCACTTTGTTCCACATTCTGCTCTGTGTGACTTGGTGTTCCATAAGAGGATGGGTGGATTTCTTCATCAGGTACTCAAAGGAGCCTCCAGACAGAGCTGACAGAGCTCTTAAGGAGTCCTGGCCCCCAGGGGTGCTGGAGACCAGGCAGAAAGGCTTAAATGATGTGGAAGCAAACAGCCAAAGCAGTTTTACAGCAAGAGCAAGGACTATGACCAAGCAGAATTTCTGGGTGATAAGGTGGGTTCTCCACCCGGCTGCTTGGATTGCCTGTTACCATCATTTTTAACAGAATTCCTGGCATTGTGGAACTCAGTGGACCACTCCTACAGTGTGGCCAGTCAGTGTCCATTTTTGGTTTTGGTTTTGGTTAGCTTGGGGACTGTGCTGGGAAAGAAAGTACCAAGTAAACTTTCTCAAGAAATGCCATCATCTTTGGAGGTGGAGGAGAAATTGTTCCTCAGAGCAGAGTAAATCATCCAGGTCCATGAGGAGGCTGCAAACTATTTTGATGGGCAGTTGCATTCAGCCTATGAGATAGAGTAAATTTTTGTTTCCTTCCTAAAAGAGTGAAAAGAGATATGAGAGGGTGCATCTCTCACTTTAACAGGGATCCAGCAGTAGAATGAGGCTGCAGAATATTCCTATAATTATTATACATACTTTGAAATCCTCATAAACCAAAAATCTGAATAATTCTTTACCAGAAAGTATAAGTGTAAGCATTAAAAATAGTATTAATGCTACAAAATTTCCAGGGGTAAGGGCAACAATGAGAAACATTTGGGGCCTAATTACTCTTTTTTTTTTCTGGTTAAATACTCTTTATAAAGTTGATGGAGCTAGCCACAGAAATCAAAGGTATTTGCTTTTTAAAGAATTGTCACAGTGTTGGTCCAATGCAGAAGCATTGTGTGATACAACAATAATATAGTTTCTACTACATAAAATTTTAAAAAGGCTTATAAAAGTATAGCCAAAATACTTATTAAAAGAAAATATCTTCAAATTTGCTACTCAGAAGAGCTGCAATAAGACATCCCAATTCTCTGAGGTCTTTCTTGTTTGTTAATTTTAATATTTGTCCTTTGAAAACTTAACCTAAGATTTGCAAACTCTGCCAAATTAAACATAGAACAGCCCAAAGAAATAAAGAAGTAAAAACATAACGCAAAACCAAGCTGCAACAAAGAATCCTTGAACATTTGAGGCTTTTAAATGTTTTCGAACATCTCAAAATGAAAACAAGCATCTCTGCTTCAACCTAGTTAGAAAATGTTTGATGTTACAACACAGATTTTCTATCATGCACTTTGAGTTAACACAGAGATACAACTTAATACATTAAGCATGGCTCCCCTGTTTGAGATTCTTAAATAGGAAGAAATAGAGCAGGCAGCTATTTACTTGGTTTGAATTAATAGCAGTGGATATATAGGATATTATTAAAAGATCAAGTTATTCTGTGACCATTTGCCGCTTAAAATTTTCCCATTTAACAGAATCCATACATTGGTCATGTTTAAAATGAGAGTATTCTATAACAACGACAAAAAGTATTCGAGTGTATAATCTTCAAAGTGTTTAATTTGTATTAAAGCTAAATCCAGAGGCTCTGAAACCTCGGGGGCTCTCGATGTGGATTTTTGTACTGGTTCACACACCTTGAGACAAAGGCTTATAGTCAAGATGTGGAGGAAAAAGACGTTTTTTGTGTGTGCAAGATGCAGGGCAAATTTATTCCCGAGGCAGCCTGGAATGGGCTTCAGAAAATGGATAGAGTGTCTTCCCTAAGAAAGGGCCTTTAAGTAAACTCAACTGCCATTCAAAAGATTTGCTCTGACACTTAACAAGTGGTGCAGGAAGAAAGGAAAATCTGTTGTCAGGTTTGGGGTGTTTATCAGCTCCTCTCCAGACACTTGACCTAATGCTGCGCCCCCCCCTAATCCGCTGATCTGCATGCGGTGGCCTCGCAAGACTCAGCCCACGACTGCTGGCAAAATTGCCTGGAACACTTATCCCGACACATTGATCCCTCAGTATATTGTGCGCGGCTCACCTACTCCCCCTCCTCCCCGTCCGCCCCCCTCTCGCGACGCCCCCGAAATTTAATTCTGCTCACAAATTGTGAAATAAGTTGTTTGGGCTGGATTTGTCGAGTGAATTGTCCCACTAATGAAACAGTCTGTTCATTATACAGTTGTAGGACGGAAGATTTAGCGCTCCCATACCCCGGGACCCAGGCAGGTTAACGTTTTTAGACTGACAGTTGACAAAAGAATGAATAGCTCTCTCCTGTCAAATCAGGCTTACACACAGATTGGCATACAAACAGTCACTGCTTGTGTGCATGCGGATTTAGGGTCCCCGTCTGCTAATGCCCCAGATTTGTAAGTACAAATTGGTTAGTCTTCAAACTGTTTGCGAAAGGAATAAAATGACCAAAAATTAGTTTGTTTTAGCCTTTTCCCCTCCCCTCCCCACTCCCGCAAGTGAAACATTAAAAAGAAAAGAAAAGAAAAGGATAAAATAGTGTGTAATGGTCTCATAGGATATTGTTGGGTTTTTGCTTAAGGCATCAAATTAAGCAGGACCATTGTTTGGCAGGAAACATTTTGTTGTGCTCGGGCACCCTGCTTCTCAGAAAGCAGCTGAAAATCTAATGGAATTAATTGAAGATGTGTGATTTTAAAAGATAGCAGACAGGGAGGGAGATCAAAAACTTCCATTTCTATTCATTTCAGTACCTGTTGCTTAAGACTGGTGACAATGCCTCTCCTCCTTTTGACTGCATTTTCCATTTAATTCGGATCACTTAGGTTTCTGAAACTTTTTCATCGGTGATTATGTGTAAATTAGATAAAACCCATTTTATGTTTTTATGTCTGTTTGAATTCTTTTGTGAATAAATCAAACTAATGCAAAATCATCAAGGGAGAATGCTCTATGGGATATGATGTGACAATTTTTCTATGTGATTTTTCAGCATATATCATTTCTGTTCTGGATTAGGTTAAACAACTCTGAGTAATATATTTTTATTACTTTATAGAGAAATGAAGATAATAGACTAAGAATTTTTTAACATCAGGCTTGATCTAAATAATCTTTGAATTAAAAATTCTTTTTTTTTATCAGACACAACACCATGATGGCCAAATTCCTAGTCATACAAGGAGTTACTCTTTCATATTTCAATAAGTTCATTATCACATCTTTTCATGTACTCTAGAGATAATTTTTTTTAAAATTGGACCTTTCAGGAACTTTGCAAGGAGTAGTTACAACTGAACGTAAAGCTTCCTTCAAACCTTTTCCCTTATCCACGTCTGAATCTTGTGCCAGTATTTTACAGCATTGAGAGTTCCAGACAAGTATAATCCTAACCCCAAAATGTATGAATTATATTTGGCAATTACATGTGGCAATCAGCTATTGGAACTCTGAATAAAGCAAGACTGCTGGAGAGAAGAGGGACAACCTTCCTGTCAGACGTGGCTGAACGTTGTTCGTGAAGTCATGCAAGCCTATAGAATACACCGCACCTGTGGACCCTTATTAAAAAATCAACCACTTAAATCTGGGACAGGAGTGGGCAAGAATGTAAGCAACTCAACAGCAAACTCAGCACTGTGGCACCACTAGAACAGACCCCAGTGGTCTCTCTCCATTTTCCATCTTTATCCTTGGCCCCCAAAACTTGGCCAACATTTTCTTATAAATTCATTTTGCATCCAAGCTAAGATATTTTTTTCCTACTTCATCACAACATTTTTGGTATTTCCAAGACAGATGTCATGGCTTAGGATGAACTATGGGCTAAGAAAATGCATATGTCTAGTGAAACATTTTTAGAGAAATGATATGTCCCTGCAGATTTTATCCTGCAATGACTCCCTTACCATGGAAAGGGACAGTAATCAGTCAGGGGGTTTGTAATCAGGTCACCTGTTTTGGGGCAGGCTCTCCTCTCGACCCACTAAGATGACCAATAGCACAGAGTGAGGAAAGCTGAAGCTGACCCAAATTCTGCACAAAGGTTGGAGAGAAATGGATACACACTTAGGGCTGCTTATTGTCTTATTCCCATGAGAAACAAAAGCTGCTGGTAAAGCACTGTTCAGCTGTAGGCTGAAACACAAAGCCTTCCTGCACTAAGGAGGAGCTAAGGGGGAAGAAGGAGAGCCCCCTCTGTAGCAGGAAGGGTGGGCAAGCCCTGCAGGTCTCTGCAGAAGGGAGCACTGTTGGCCACTTGGACTGTCTTCCACAGGTGGCAAAGCCCCAGCATCCCATGACCTCAGGTATGTCTCAACCTAAGAGCTTCCCCACCCATCTGTAAAATGGGGAGAGCAGTCTCTCTTTCTGCTGTGATAAATAATTAATTCCTAAGTGTCACAGAGCCTGGTGTAGCCTGGCAATCAGATATAAACATATACTTTTCCTTAGAAAAGGAATACATTTGTTTCTATACATACACACATATATACATACATATACACATATATAAAGAAATATATATATATATATTCCCCCCACATACACTCATATACCGTTGGCCCTCTGCGACTGAGGGTTCTGCGTGCACAGATTTAACTAACCTTGGATTGGAAATATGTTTTAAAAATGTCATCTGTGCTGAACACGTACAGACTTTTTTCTTTGTCATTATGCCCTACACAATATAACAGCGATTCACAAGGCACTGACATTGGTATTAGGCACTGGAAGTAATGTGAAGATGATTTAAAGTATACAGGAAGATGTGCATAGGTTATCTGGAGATACGACTCCATTTTACATAAGGGACTGGAGCATCTGTGAATTTTGGTATCTGCATGCAGAAACTGAGGGATTCTTGTGTAATTCTCATGAGGTTTCTGAGCAATCTCACTTGGTTGAATCAGAAAAATACTAGCATCTTATTAGACATTCAAAAAGGTCACCAAAAGGCAGAGGGTGATGGCTTTAGCTTAGTAAATGACCTCACTCCAGTGCCCCATCTCCAGGAAAGAATTAACACATCCGGGGTCAGGTCTGGGTGTCTACCTCCCTCATCTCACAGATGAGGAAACCGAAGTTAAATGTCACTTCAAAACCAAGTGTATTGACTTGAGAAAACTCTACCTACATCGTGGCCTGAGGGTAAAATGAATGGTGGGCACGACAAATGCCAATTAAAATGGATTGTAGGAGAAACATACTTTACTATCACAGGTTTTCCAATGTGCCCTGAGCCCTCCACCCACCCCAGCAACCTCTGCCAGCCATTGTTTTCCTCTTAGCCTCTTCTGCAGTGGCTGCCAGAACAATCTTCTTCCAAGTACCATTCAACCGTGCAGGGCTTGGTTAGGATTGTAGCAGCACTTTGCCTGGGCTACCTATTGCTTTCATTCAAGTGACATTAAATTTCAAGTGTTATCGGCATCCCAGTTTGGCAGAGATTATCTTTCAGAAAAAGGACACAGAAAGAGAAGCCTAAAGCTCCTGAACTGCATGACTTTTCCCAGTGCAAACCCACAGAGGACCTGCACATAGCCACTGTTCTTTAAGTACAGATGGGGCCAGGGCATTCATCCCAGGCGAAAAGGAACATGGTATAGGGGTTGAAAACAGTGACCAGACAACTAGGCTGAGCAGACAGAGCTCGGACACAGCTTTGAATTTTATTTAACTACTTATAAGCTGTCTGGTTTTGGTGGTTATTTAATTAGCTTGCACTCTGGTATCTTCATCTATGTGATGAAGTAATACTATCCATACCTCTTTCGTGAGGCTGAAAGTAAAGATCAAATGATGAATGCATATGACACACACGTGCAGAACTGACAGCTTGGTCACATGGTTGGTAAATGTTGGCTGCTGTTACTGGATGTTCTCGGGATGCTCTCACCCCTGGCTGTTATTCCAGTGTGGCCCTGGGACCAGTGGCATCAATATCACCTGGTTAGCAAGGCAGGGTCTCAGTCCCCAAGCCCTAGCTACTGAACCAGAATCTGCATTTTAGTAAAGCCCTCGGGTGAGTCACGTGCCCAATGAAGTTGGAAGAGAGCTGGCTTCTAGCACACTCCCCTCTGCCCTCTGGATTTGTCCCTGGAGGCCTTGGCTGGGTGGTGCTTCTGTGAATGCTGGAGTCTTCAGCTAGGATCCCCCATATGCCAGCACAGCACCCGGCAGTGGGGGCTGCCAAGCTGGTTATTTAATGAGTTTTATGATACATTAAATCTTCCAGACCTCATGGCAATTTGACCAATAAAGAAATAACTTTTTTGAAGGTAGCCCAAAACAAGCCAACTCAAGCGAATGATAGGATTAGCACGGTGATATTGAAATCAGAGTTGTACCACGTGAGTCGACCTCCATCAATCATGGCCTCTGTCCTCATGGCTGATTATGTCACATTGTTTCATCAAATTAAACACCAAAGGGATGTTGTAAAGGCAGCATATGGTCCTTGTTCAGACGCAGTTAGCTGGCACTGCACGAGCCACCCCATCAGGGCTCCCCTGAAACCTTCTAAATCAACACATTGATGGTATTTGCTTTTGCAAAACAATGTCTCATAAAAGTGGTTGCTTAACATCACAAGCTTGCTCTTGTCAGAAGCAAGGCCAGAATGTGGGATGTGGAGGAGAGTAGATGGAATCATGACGGGAGGGAGGAAACTGACCATCCCTCTTTTCTTGTTTGGAGCACTGGGACAGTAACCATTGGGAGAGAGACCTGCTTGCTTCTTCCCGCCTGGATGGACGCTGGAGACTGAGAAATTGATTTTTTCTCCTATTAGACAAAAGCAGACTTTGGGTTAGTTTTAAAATCAAGATAGGAATAGTTACATGTGGTTAAAAGACCTGCTGAAAGGGAGGGAGAGTTTTCTCTAGCAATCAGGAGAGAAAGAATGAAAGCCTTGCAGAGAAGCCAGGTGAGGGCAGCGTTGTCAGTTTCTAGGAGTTCCAGAAGAACTCTCAGAGTTGATGATGCACAGTTGAGAAACCTTTGAAGGCGAGACAGCCCGAGACTGAATTTCAAGAGAAAAGTCATTAGGCAACATTAGGAGCAATGTTTGGTTGCTATTTTGCATTGATGTGGCTGGCCTTTCCTCCAAGGAGCATGAGGCTCGCCAGTGTGTAATTAGCAAATAGCAATCCTCAAAGTGCCCCCGGGAGCTCAGAGTGGAATGGTGTCAAAGGCAACAAGCGACTTCAACCCTCTTCCCGTCTTCCGACTGCAACTCTTTCTCCCATCCTCTTCTCAGAGCATCCCCAAAATAAGAAGGCTCGGCCAACCTTGCTTTGGGGGCAGGGATTGCCACCAGGCAGCTCCCAACTCTCTGGTCTGTCCCTTCTGACCCAACAGTTTTCACCACCCCTAGGGTGCAGCCCTATCTCCATAGCCCCTTTCTATCTCTGCAAAGAGGCATATACAACCAAGAGAGTTGGACACCTTTGAATGCGAGCCTGAAAAAATAGTCTTTTATGATCATTATTATTATTAAAAAGGAGACATGAGCCAGGCGCGGTGGCGCACGCCTGTAATCCCAGCACTTGGGACGCCGAGGCAGGAGGATGGATCATGAGTTCAAAGCCAGCCTCAGCAACTTAGCGAGGCCCTAAGCAACTCAGTGAGACCCTGTCTCTAAAAAAAAAAAAAATACAAAATAGGACTGGGGATGTGGCTCAGTGGCCAAGTACCCCTGAGTTCAATCCCTGGTTCAAAAAAAAAAAAAAGAGAGATGATAATTTTTTTTTTTTAATTTCAAAATAGACCAGAAGGGATAAAAATGAGGAATCGAAGTCCTGTCACTTGACCCCTGTCCTCCCTCACCTTCCCCCTTCTGCCCAAGCGTTTCCACTGTTGCTGGTGTATTTATTGTGCATCCCCAGAGGGGCCTGGGATGCTGTCGGATCAAGTTCGCAATAGCACTGGAGTCTCCTCCATGAGGCTGAGAATGGCCAGCCTCATCTTGGCCAGAATACCTAAAAAATGCTATGGCCTTTTCTTTGGAGAGTGGGAGATACTGGTTTTTAATTCTGGCTAACTTCACGCTGGTAGGATTATACAGTATCTTACAGTGGTATTTTACCCTTGATAAAAGGTGCATCTTGGAGCTCACCACCATTCCACCATGGGGCAAAAAACAATAGATGACTAGGTAGCCAAGATAATAAAATCCATGATACTAGCAATTTAGGTGACCTCAAAACTCCAAGTTATTGTAAAACTTCAAATAACAGAAGTCAAGTAAACAATTGTGAAGGTCTGCCAAAGAAACTATTCCTAACCCAGAAGGGTGATTTTTATTTGAACTACTTATAAGCTGCCTGGCAAGAAATACAGCAGAATTCATCTCTGGTCCAGAAATGGCAGCATGAAAAGACTTCATTCTCGAAGTGAGAGAAACTCTGAGCTCCTGCTTGAATCACAGGGAGATTTAAGGAGAACGTGTGCCTTGGGTGGCCTCATCCAGCACAAGCTTAGAACACAATACCAATCTGCGAAGCCGAACCACCGGGCCGCTTCTGGCTAGGGTAGATGGGCACTGGCGTATGCATCCCGTCTTTATGGCTCAGCTAAAGTAATGGCTGTGCTTAACCAACTTAAATGACCTTAATAAACTTGTAACCCTGGAGTTGGGCCACTTTGGGATCTGCTGCAGCTGAAGCCTAGCAAACAACCAACCTGCTGGGGGAAGGTGCTACTCAAAACACACCTGCGGGGAGCTATTTTTTGGTATCAATTTAAGACCCAAACACTGATGCAATTTGGCTCTCTTTAGAGCCATGCTTCATCAGCCGTGCTCCTCGTTAATTAGCAGGAGCTGTAAGACGTTGCTAATAGCTACCCATCTTGTAAACATGTTGCCTGGGCCCTGCCCCTGAAGAGCCCGCTCGGGTAAGTGATATCTCAACTGGGGCTGGCAGAGCTGGGCTCCCCACCAGGGACCAGCAGCAATGTGTATGGCCTCAGTTCCCAATCAAAACATTTTGCTCAGAGAGCGCCTCCTTTTGTCATTGTCCCTATCATGGGGACTGCTTTTGGCAGTAATGATAATGAGAATGAGAAGGAGAATAAAAAACAAAGAGGAGGAGGAACAGAGGAAACTGCGTTTACATTCACTAGAGAATATTCATTGCCATAAAGGCTGGGTGGTGAGATTATGGAAGTGAGATTATGCAGACAGTCAGCACTGAAAGAAAAATGTGCCACTGTCCCCTAGTCTCCTGAGGTGGCTGAGCATGAGGGAAGAGGTGGGGAGACCTTGTGCTGCGCTTTACCTACTCGCTAACTTTATGCTTGAATCCTTCTTCTGCAGGACTAGGTTCAATATTTGAATTCAGTGGTACACCAGGGGAGATGAGGGTGGGAATCAGATACGGAGGAAGCCTGGAGTCAGGGTGGACAGTCAGCCCAATTGCCAGGACTGACTGGCAGTTTTAGCACCACAGGCTCCTATCCAGGGAAACTAGGCAAACCAGGACCTGGCGCTGCAGAGCTACGTGGCCGAAAGAGCCCTGAACACTTGCCCAACTGCTTCTTCTGATATCAGGGGAAAACTGAGACCCAGAGGGTCAAGGAGGAAGTACAGTGGTCATTGTCCTCTTAACAGATGATGAATACATCTAGTCTTGTGTGGGTAAAGTTGCCAGAGATTACTCAATGCAAACGTGGTACAAGACAAAGGACTGGCTCCAGAGTGTGGGGCGTGCATTCTAATTCTGCCTCTGCCATTAGATGGGCTCCTTGGGTAAAGTACCTCCCACCTGGCAGAAGCTATATGCCAATTATTTTAAACTCATGACTTAATAATAGTCCTTTAAGCGGGGATTAATGTGCCCATTTTAGGTGGAAAAATGGGCTCAGAGAAATCAAGTGGCCCAATCTTATAAGTAGTGAGGTTTGAAGGCAGGTTTCTCTGACACTAGCAAATGCTCTTCCCAGAATGAGATAGCTGTCAGCAAATTCCCACTGCCTGTCGCTCACACCCAACGACTCACGAGATGAGAACTGTTGGGAAGGGGTTCTTTTCCCATTGGTGCCAAGCAATTAGGGAGATAGCACAACTGTCACAGAATACCTTACTTCCACAGAGGATTTAGATTAGCCAGATATGTGAGCTCTCTTCTCTTTTCCTTTCTTTTTATAACCAACTGAACAACTGAAGGACTTGAAAAATTTTTTTAAGTTACTAGTTTCTTATCTCCTCCATAATCAGAACATAAACTCCATGTGGACAGGAATACCGGCCACCACTATAAGCCCAGAATACATATGCCTGACGCACAGTGGGTTTTCAATACACACCTGTTAGATGGGAGGAAGGAAGGAACTTAAAATTCAATGGAGGCATAATTTCATTGTATATTTTATTTTATAAATTATTTTTCCTATCAGTCTTTTACTGGGGTGGGGTACTGGGGATTGAACTCAGGGGCACTGCACCACTGAGCCACATCCCCAGCCCTATTTTGTATTTTATTTAGAGACAGGGTCTCACTGAGTTGCTTAGCACCTCACTTTTGCTGAGGCTGGCTTTGAACTTGTCATCCTCCTGCCTCAGCCTCCCTCCCGTGCCACTGGTATTACAGGTGTGTGCACCCCACCTGGCCCAGTCTTTGTTTTGTTTTGTTTTGTTTTGTTTTGTTTTTTGATTCTTTTTAGTTATGCATAACATTAGGATTCATTCTGACATCTTTATAAAAGCAGGGAATATAATTTGCTCTAATTCAGTCCCAGTACTTACCCTTTCCCTCCCCTCCCCCTTCCCTCTGTTCCCTTCCCTCCACCCTACTGCTCTTTCTGCTACTTATAGTTTCTTTTTAATTAGTGTTCTGTGGATGCACATGATGGTGAGATGCATTGTGGGATATTCATATATGTACATAGGAAGGTGAGGTCAGATTCGTTCCACTCTTCTTCCCTTATCCTGTCCCTCCTCCCCTCAA
This sequence comes from Glaucomys volans, assembly GCA_020662805.1. Lineage (NCBI taxonomy): Eukaryota > Metazoa > Chordata > Mammalia > Rodentia > Sciuridae > Glaucomys > Glaucomys volans. The sequence continues at coordinate 371,707 of JAJEJO010001874.1, forward strand.
TCCCCTTCCTCTATCCACTGATCTTTTCTCTGTTTTGATCTCTCACCCTGCACAAAAGTCAACTCAAAGTGGACCAATGACCTAGGTATTAGACCAGAAACCCCGCAACAGCTCAAAGAAGATGTAAACCCACCCCTCTAACATATTGGCACAGGAATTGACTTCCTTAACAAGACTCCTAAAACACAGAAATAAAACCAAAAATCCCAATACTTGAAATGGCATAAAAAGCTTCTGCACAGCAAAGTAAACAGTTAACAACTTGAAGAGAGAGCCTGCAGAATGGGAGAAAATCTTTGCCACCTGCTCCTCAGATAGGGTATTAATGTCCAGAATACATAAAGAACTAAAAAAGCTTATATTTACAAGTTGATCCAAACCCAATAGAGAAAGAGGGAGAAATAAGGGAAGTAAAGATGTATGTACAAAAAACTTTTAACCAAAAAGATCATTGCATGGACTCTTAAATAGATCTATATATTTTTAATTTTTATAAATTAATGCTCTTAGTTATACTAAAGCAGATTACTAAAGGAATAATTTTTGCATCCCCTGTAACGAAGAATTTTTTTAGAAAGGTAATAATGACCAAAAATTCATTTTTCTAAAAAGTTCAATGGATTTACTAATTTTATGGTAAAATTGAGCCTCTTTTCTCTCTTGTTTATGTGGTGTATATGTTAGGAACACAAAACTGAATGGTTTTCTGGTTTTTAGTTATTTTTGCCTTTTATATAATTATCAGGTATCTAGCATGAAAGCAATAAAAAGAATTTGGACATTTTGAAACTGATTTTTTAAATAAGTCTAAGTCTTTTTTAAATGGCTCTTTGTTAAACCAAAAGATTCTACAAACATATGCATGTAACTGCATTGTGTCACCATCCTTATTATGAACTTGGTTTCAAAAATGTTGTCAAATATAGTTTAGCCCTTAGTTTGCTTTAGAGGGAAAAACAAACTATTACATAGAGCTAATCTCAATAAAACAACCCATCGGTTTGAATAGCAGAGGATCAGAAAGTAAAGCTTAAATGCAACATATGGAAGTGACATATAAATTTAATGGTCTGAGAAATAACTGAATTGTTCTGCCACTCTGTATTAGATAGGCTATTAAGACAATGTTCAAATATCTTATTTCTTTACAGACACAAGAGGTCTGGTATCACAAAGGGTTGATTAAATCTGTGATTATTTCAAGGCAAACAGAGCATAAAATACCCATGCTCCAACAAGGAAATGTGTCTGTACCAGGTTAACATGCATGAGCCATATGAACTCTGGTTCTTTGGGTTTAATCTTTAGATATCCCTAGAACTATGACTAATCCTTTTTATTTGAACAGCTTCAAAGACTCTGATTTGACACACATGGCACACATATAATGGACACACTCTTAGCTCCTGCCAGCAGGTAATCAGAAGCAACAAAAAGGTGTACCTTGATGAAGAATTGCTTTGCATCCAAGTCACCACATCAGCTGATCCAACAGAAATTCATCCTGTTACAGCCCATGGCTCAGAGCAGAGGGGGTCTGGTTTGCGGAAGAAAAAAAAAAAATCAGCCTATCAGATTTGGAAATGAACACTTTCATCCCACCATATTTATGTTTAAATCTGTTGATTTTTTGTAACTATATGTAACCAGGCATAGATTACTTAGATTTTCATCTGTCACATTTAATATAGTGAATTATGGTAACAGGTTTAACAATATCAAACCATCCTTATATTCCTATGATTTTTGCATTTTTATTTTTAGTTGTCAATGGACTTTTATTTTATTTATTTAAACATGGTACTGAGAATCGAACCCAGTGCCTCACCCACACCAGGCAAGTGCTCTGCCACTGAGTCACAACCCCAGCCCACAATTTATGCATTTTAATACACTCTGGAATCTCTATGCTAATATTTTCTTAAGGATCTATAAAGAAATAATCAAAATCACACCTCTGTGTACTGGCATTTCTGTTTTCTTTAGTGCTATAGGAAGGGAAATGCTATTACTATATCTCTAGTATTTATTTGCTATAAGCAAGTTATAATAATTTTGCTCACACTTACATAGCATGTATCCTGTGACCAAAGCCAATCTAACAACTTTGCATATGTTAAGGCTTTTAATCCTCAGAACAACCCTGTGAGGCAAGTGCTATTATCTTCATCATCATCTCCATTTTTTAGATGAGGAAACTGAGCTTAAGTAACTTGTTCAAGGTCACAAAAGTAGCCAGTGACAAAGTCCAGGCAATCTGGCTTGAAAGTTTATGCTCAGATACCCTAAGTCACTCATTTATTCAAGTTGCAACACATATCTACTGACTGCCTCCTATTTTCAAAGCACTATATGGTAGCTTCCTTTTAAAAAATAAATTAGTACTTTGAAGAACATCTAGGTCTAAGCAATAAGTCTAAAAATTTGTATCCCTTTATTCCAGGCACTATTTCCATATGACATTCTCCCAACCTTCCAACACTCCTGTCCAACATTCCAGTATGTCACACCAAGGGAATGTTAAATTGAGCTCAGTCAATACACTAGCTTAATTTGATGGCATTCAGGCAGATTCTACATGGATGCTCCTGAAAAGGTGTATTCCTAGTAAAAAAGGGAAACGAAATATTCATGTCCATTTGGTGCAGAGGTTGTAAATGATGCTACCAGACACAAGGTGCCTCATCTGGAAAAGACAGAAAACTAGAGTAAGAAATACAGTAAGACACAGTGAGTTTGGTCAGCAGAAGACATAAGAAAATAACCAGGTGCCAGCCATAGGCAGAGTGTGAGAGGAACAGCAGGATTTCACACTGTAGGTCTTTCCCCAGGCCCCAGAGCTCCTGTGCCTATTTTGAAGTGCTGGTCCTTTTTTTCTGTTACCTGGTTTTCATTGCAATCCTCAGCAGGTTGCAGCGTCCACTGTGAGGGTGATGAATAGATGGCACTCTCTTCAAGGTTTCTTGGAAGGAGCCTTGTGAATGTGACTGATGAGCAGGAGTTGGGGGTGGGAAGGTGGAAGAAATGCTTCCTCTGCAATCCAGCATGTCATCATGGGAGCTGAGCACAACAGCAGCCTCCTAAGCCTCCTCAGCCTCCTAACCCTGACTGGTTTTCAGAATGGTTCCATCAAGTTACGTTGCCACTGGGTTCATATGGAGGAAGCATTTTGCCAAAACCTCACTGACAGAACAAAATTGTATTTAAAAACATGTCAGCTAATTGTGTAAGTTGCTGCTGCTTGCATGGTTTGATCACTGGTAAAGTCTAAAGATTTTTCATGTGTTTTCTTGTGAAGAACAGGTGGGCTTTTATACATGTTAAGACCATTTTTTCAAATGCAAATTTCCAAATAGGGTGGGGGAGACCCATACTATGTAGAAAAACCAAGATAAACTTTAAATCGCACTTACGTCTGAAAGGTTTGCAGGATCCTGCAGTCAATGAACTCTCAGAAACCAAGAATCAAGTTTTCAACTTTTGCTCTGAAATATATCCACCCTTGCTGGTTAATTCAGATCTGGTGCCCAGCCCTTCACCCTTAATCCTTTTTGGTCATGTAGGTGTTAGATTGTGAAGAAGGCAAGAGACAAATTTGGCAACTAGTATTTTTCCTATAATAAATAGGCTTGTGTGGGCAGGCAGAGGGTGGTGTAGATGCCAATTAACAAACTAGTGGGCAAGTATTTATTAGATGTTATTAAACACTTCTTAAAACATGATTCCTACTCTCAAAGGAAACAATAAGTTTAAAGACTTCACAATAATAAGCTATCAATGAACAGTGAACAGACTTCATTGAAAGTCAATGATATTTTCTGTAAGCACCCCAGTAGATCAGGAAATGGGGGGACCATGCAGCCTGACTGGAGTGAGCAGGAAAATCAGAAGAGGCAAGCTTGCCCTGTTTTGGATCAGTGACAGGAGAATGCAGACAGGGGAGGCTGTCCACATAAAGTCGTTGGGGCAGCTCACTGTGCACCATAATCCCATGAGGAACCATTGAGGCAGTTGTACCCTAGTCCAGGAGAATCTTAGGTCCCGGAGGCAGAAGCATAATTTGGAAATAAATGGCAAATCACAAAACAAAGAGATAAGATGGTATTTTAAGTATAATATGTGAGTCTTAGTATAATGGTGTAATATTTGAGGATGGTGTTTTAATTAAAATATTTGAATATTAGTATTTTAGTATAATATTTGGATGTGGTATAATGTGAAGATTAGTACTATGGTATCATATGAGTATTAGTATTAAAATTATAACATTTGGGTATTAACATTTAAGTATGACAAAATAGCTAGGAAAAACCTTAAGGAGGAAAGATTTATTTGGGCTCATGGTTTCAGAAGTTTTAGTCCTTGGTCAGCTGGTTCCATTGCTCTGAGCCTATGGTGAGGCAGAGCTTCATGGAGGAGAGGGCGTGCAGAGGAAAGCTGCTCACTTCATGGTAGCCAGAAGGTAGAAGAGAGAAGGAGGCCAGGGACAAATATAACCTTCCACGGCATGGTCCCAGTGACCAACTTCCCCCAACTGGGCCCCACCTCCACAGTTTCCACCACCTCCCAATAATGTGATCAGCCATGATCAGGGGAGGAATTCATCAATGAGGTCAGAACCCTCTGATCATTGCTGCATTGGGACAAAGTCTTCAGCACATGAGACTTTGGGGGGCATTACAGATCCCAACCATAACAACGTTTGCAGATAGCATTATGGTTATATTTGGTTCTCATGTTACCTGTATGATTTTACTTCATCCTACATGAGCCTTGGTTTTATCATTTGTGGGAGAAGTGCAAAAAAAAAAAAAAAGTGTACCAAAGATATGTTTGCACAATTTATTTAGTGCTTTACCATTTACAAAACATATTCACCGTCTTTATCTTGGTGGAACTTTATGACCTCATTTTACAGGTGGAAACACAGATGTTTCAGAGAAATCCTGACTCATTCAAGGTCATAGGAGCATCTTAAACACCCAAAGTCTACAAAAATCGAACTTTCACTTTGCACCTACTAAGTACAGCTAAGCATTGTGCCATTTTACTTGTTATCTCGTGGGACCCTCTAGTCTCCTAGATGTGAGGTCAATGCTACTCAGCTCTGGTTTATAGAATGACATTGAGGTTCAGGGAGACTAAGCACCCAGGAGGCTCATGGAAGAGCAAGAAGAGTTCAGGTCTGCCTCATCCCATTCCACCACACAATCAGCCTCTGGAGATGAGGGGTCAGCATTTTGGATGGGGGAGTCCACCTGCAAGACCTGCAAGGGGAATGCAGGTGCCAGGTTCTCCTAAGGGATGGCCTCTCAGCAGGAATGGGGGACAGGGGATCCCAGAGGTCAGCAGCATTCAGCTCAAGTTCAATCCCAGCAATGATTTAATTCCAAAAGGGGTGTTCCCAGCTACACTGTGCATCAATTAAAATCAGCCCAAATGCTGCTATTTTCCAATTTACCTAGGGGAGGCAATGAAGAAATAGGACCCAAACGTTTTTTGCTAGTCAATGAAAATAGGTTGTTTGTTCAAAGGAATGAATCTGTTTCTTTTCCCAAACTTGAAAAGACACACACAAACACAAAATGCATAATATTTATTAGGCTGCTGACGAAAAAGTTTAATGCAAGTTTATATTTCTTTGTTTTTTGCTTTTTTTTTTTTGCCTTCTGATTATGGTAAGCTTCATAAAACTCTAAAAAGTAAAGCAACAATTAACCCAGAAAAAAGCTCAAGCAAAATGAAAAGGTTCTTCTCTCTTTATTTAAATAGAGAAACTTTATTCTTCAGGTTTAGGTTCTTAGGATTTTTGTGTTCTCACATAATACCATATTAATTTACATTCCTTTCCTTCCCAAAAGATGTACTATCGATTCTATGATTAAGACTCCTCTGAATTCAATGTAATCTGCTTTGTTATTGATTTTTTGTTTCATACCTTGGCATCCAGCACAATGTTCCAAAGGTTGTGCTTGAGTTACGGTAACTGAAAATGATTCTAAGCAGTCACTTCATATCTCAAGAACTCAGGACCTTTTGGTAAGGCCTTATTTATGAAAAAATTACTATTAAATTTGGGATCATCATATATTCAAAAGATTCTCTTAAATGTAGTTTTTAGGCATAACAGGAACTAGGAAATAGAAGTTATATCAAATGAATTTGAAATGCATTTACAATACTAGATTTTATTTATCATTTGGTGATTTTTAACATTTTTTGCCTGTTTAGTATGCCTGTTGTTACCCAAATCTTGTACCATAAACAGAGGTGATTTTGAGATATATCGAGAAATGATTTATGTCATTAATTGTTTCATTAATACAACAAGCAACAAAACACATTTTAGTTTTGCTCTGTGGTTCATTAGCACCTGGTAAACTGGCAGAGAACAATTCATGACAGCAAATTCTCCCTGGGAAGTGGATGTGGTGACACACCTTAAAGCAGTTTTCCTGCATTTTCAACTGTTAAGCAGGAGAGGACATGTGGGGACATGAGAGGACAGACCTGTGGCCCCTGCAGCTGCAAACTGTGGCCCTTCGCATATTTGATTCAACACTTGAGCAGACCCATCGAAAACCCCAGACGTGTGTTAAATCACTGAAACAACTGCTTTCTTGAGTTTCAAACGTCTTTCTCCGTATCCCAACAGTCATTGAACTACACAGAAAATGATATTCCACCAAGAAGCACAGGCATGTATGGGGGATCTCCTGAAAATGTGCAGTGGGTTTCATATGATTTGCACCTCAGTTTGCCATCGGGTATGTGCTTACTAAGGTTCTGCAGGAAAGAATGGAAGCGAGGAATTGTGATTGCAACCATTCTGACAGGATCGTAGCATTGCTGGTGATGAGAATAAAATACAAGAGAGCCACACAGCCCTCTGGGGAGACTCAGAGCCTGGGGACGGGCAAGTCTCCTGCCAGCACTCAGCTCTGCCAGGTTCATGCAGACACCTTGGCTTGACGCCCTCTCCAACCATCTGCCAAGAGGGGACTTGGCTTCGCCCACCTTTCCCAGTTCCACTTTGGAGCAGAGATAGGCCTGAAAGATAATCAGCAACAGGCGTAGGAGGCTGTCAGCTCTGGTGGGAAACTGGCCTGAATGCCCATGGTCTCCCCCTTCTCACCCTCCCAACCCTAGTTCAGCCCCAGCTCTTGATTAAAGATCTGGTATCTATGTTTATACCTTTGTTTTAAGGAGTGGTGTTTAGGCAGCTTTTTCACCACTGTGACCAAAAGACCTGGCAGCAACAATTTTAGAAGAGGAATGTTTATTTGGGAGCTCAAGGTTGCAGAGGTCTCCGGGCATAAATGGCTGACATGTTGCTCTGGGCCGCAGGTCAGGCAGACATCATGGCGGAAGTGTGTGAAGGAGGAACGCAGCTCAGGACGTGGCAATTGGAAAGCAGAGTGAGCTCTGCTCACCGGAGACAAAGTGTATGCCTCAAAGGCACACCCACAGCGACTCACCTCCTCCAGCCACTCCTTACCTGCCTGCAGCTCCTGCTCCGTCAATCCCTATTCGGGGTTTAATGCACTGATTAGGTTAATGCTCTTGTAACCCAATCGTTTCACCTCTGACCTTCTTTGCATTGTCTGATACATGACGTTTTGGGGAACATTTCATATCTAAACTATAACAAGTTGGGTTACCCTTCTATTTGCATTTTAAACCTTATCTCTTAAATCAGTGTTAGGTGCTCACAGAGGTGTAGGAACACAGGTGAGGAAGATGGAGACACCCACACTCTTACCAAGCCTGCTGGCATCTCAGTACTAAGGTCCCAGGGGCCTGGAAAGGCCATCTGGTTTGGCCTTTGGCCCTCAACTTTCAGCCTTGAGGCAGGTGATCAGGACTAGGGACCATATAAATTTGCCTGATCAGTGCCCATTGGAAGTGCCAGGCCCTGGGCCCCATCCCCTGGCAAAGTGGGTCCTACCTGCAGTGAGTTAAAAAGCAATCTCCCTGGGTTTTATAATGTTCAGAACTGCAGCATAAGGAAGAAAGAGTAAAAGAAATCATGTAGTAATGAAGCAGGCCTGGTCCCATGCAGATAAAATGAGGGAACCGAGGTGGAGCGACTCTTCACTCCTCAACTCTCCAATTCTGTGGTTCTAACAAGCAAGACAGTAAATGCTAGGATAAGGATCACTTTGAAATGAAGAATGCTCCTGGAATCACCTACACTCCAGTTTCTCAGCTAGAAAATTGCTTCCCCCACCCACCCAAACCTCATGCCCTTAGTCACCATATCATGTAGTTTCCTCCTACAACTTATTTCTCAAATCTTGGCTTTCCCTTCCAAGTCTATTACTTCCACACCCATTCCTCTCCAACTGCCCTCTCTTATGTGCATCAGTGTGGAACCAGCTTAAATGTTGTTAGGAAACAGCTATTTACCATGTATACATACAATAAAATATTTTGCATTCAGTAAAATCAGGGTGTGTGTGTGTGTGTGTGTGTGTGTGTGTGTGTTTATGATAAATCAAAAAGCAAAGGAGCCAGGCACTGTGTCACACACTTGTAATCTCAACAGCTGGGGAGGCTGAGGCAGGAGGTTAGAGAGTTCAAAGCCAGCCTCAGCAAATCAGTGAGTCCCTAAGCAACTTATGAAGACCCTGTCTCAAAATAAAATATAAAAAGAGCTCGGGATGTGGCTTAGTTGTTAAGCACCCCTGGGTTCAATCCCAGGTGCCTCCTCCACCCACAAAAGCAAACAAAACCATGTAACATAAAGCCCCATATGGATGAACAAGAAAAGCATTACAAATAATTTGGCTTATCTCTGGATAGTAGGATTACATGAGATTTTTATGTTCTTATTTATTTTGCTGCATATGTTCCAATCTTTTATAAGAAGGGAAGGTTTATGTGATAACAGTAATAACTGGGCATTTTCTCCATGCCTGGCACTATGGCGAACATTGCATGCGTTATTATCTCATTTTCAAATAAGACTATGAAGTAGGGATTCTCATCACTTCTGCTGTGTAGATAAAGGAACCGACTCAGTGTTAGTTCCAGAAATCCAATCAGGCAGTCTCACTGGAGGGTTCACTTATTTGAAGAATATTTATTGACAAAGGGAAACACTTCTGATTATCCAAGTAGGTGACAACCTTTTTGTCATGTACAGAGAAAAACATCGGCACCAGAATGTTAACAATGTTTGTATCTAGAAATGGAATTTGGAGAGATTATACTATTTCTCTTTCCTTATTTGTAACAACCATAGATCATTCAAATGATAAAGGAAAATAATAAAATAGGAAGTAATATTATGGGTTAACTAAGAAAACTAACCACCACAAAACCATTTTAATTGGAAAATGTGTTTCGACTTTCAGAAATTTAAAAATACAACTGCTTTGCAGATATGGGGCTGGTAGTGTCATTTTTCATGAGTTATCTGATTATTCAACAGTGTAACAGCACTTCCTCAATAACTGCCAAGAACACCCAGGAGATAGCACAATTTTTTTTTAGTGGAATTAGCCTCATAAACATCTATTGATGAGAAGCAGCGATACTAAAAGTAATGTTCCGAAGGGCTTTGCCCTGTCTTGGTTTGCAATCAGGATGCACAATGGCCTAAGGAAATAGGCATTCTGTAAGGAGAACTGACTCCTATTGGGGTGATAGGCAACTCTAAAGCAGCACTTCCCACTGTAATTCAGATTCTTTTCAAGACAGACCAAAGAAGGGAAGAAAACTCCATTCTCAAGTCCAAAGTTAGACCCCAAGATCCTCAGGTACCTGCTTCCAGGGTGCTTCACTGAAGTGTCCGCTAGGTGCGAACACCCTCCCTTCTTATTTCACTCACTCTCCTCCCTTCCCTAGTTCTAACCCAGTCCTCAGCCTCAGGGGAGCGTGGGCACTGCACCTTCCTCCAGGTAAACAGAAGTCTGTACCACTTCTCATTTGGCATCTTGAGTGGAAGCAGCCGCTTAGCCCTGAGCCCCTCCTAGGGAAGTCCGGCTGCGGCCCGGGAGCCTGCGTGTCTTGGTTTGCAGAGAAGCACTGCCATCTAGCGGAGGAACAGCAACACTACCATGACTGCTCCCGAGCTCACAGGTCGCAACACAGATCGGATGTTTACAGAACTCTCTCTCTTTGAAACCAAATTACATTTAAGCTTCCCCAGAACAGGCTTTTATCCTTTTCTTTTTATTTTAAAAGGAGTTCTGTGAATTGAAGGAAGCATAGCTGGAAGCTGCTTTGCTATGAGAAAGGAAATGACAGGGGAATAACTGTACCTTCGTTTTGCCATCAATTTGCCATTTCCCTCATCACAAGGAGTTCTTCCCTTTTGTTCTTGACCATACCATGCATGACTTCTTTGTCACCTAATCCAGCCCCACGGACTCAGGTTACATAGGTGACAGCCAGAGCTCATGTTAGCTCATGTATTCTGGTTTGGTGATCATTTGGGGGGAAATGTGCCATTAAAAAATCTCAAAAATACAGATGAAAGGATGACCCCAAATTCAGAGTCAGGTCTTAGGATCTCTGACAGTCAAGTTGGGAATGATGGACACTGGCAGGTGTGCCCCACCAGATGTGAGAGAGCAACTTCAGAAAGTTCAGAATACAAATAAATAGGGTGATTGGAATTTTAAAAATCCATTTTGGAGTAAGATGATGAAAGAACATCTAAATATATCAATAATAATATTAATAGACCAAATTCTCACATTAAAAAGAGATTGGCTTAAACATTCAGCTATATTCCATTTACAAAAGAGAAACCCAAAACATATGGGCAAGGGAATAGTCAAAGTAAAATGAGGAATAAAGATCTATCAGGCAAAGATGAACCAAAAAAATCTGAGGTAGTCATCATCATCCTAGACAAAATAGTGATAAGGAGGGTAACTAATTTTGTAATTTAAAATTCAACTCCCCAAGGAAACAACAATGCTAAACTTTAGGTCATCACATAAAAGAACATCAAAATATATAAGCAATAATTAGAAAACAGGAGATACTAGAATTAAATGGAACGTAAAAGACTAAGGGTAACTAGGGCGATCCTGAAGAACCAACTGGGATCTATTTATAAAAGTCCTACTATAGAGCCCTAGGAACCAAAATAATACAGCATTGGCTTAATAATAGATGAATCAACGGAACAGAATGGTAAATTGGGTGAGAAAGAGACCCACATAGATGTAGTAGACCAATTTATAAAAAGCTGAATGTGGAGAAATAAAATTAAAAAAATAAAACCTGACCTTTACTTTACACCAATGTGAAAATCAGTTCCAGATAGTTGTAGGTTAAGCTGTTGGATTGAACCATATGAAACTGCCGTTTTTGTAAGTTGAATATTGGTAGTATTATTATAGTCAGCCTAATAAAACAATAAAGCCTTTGGTATAGAGCACAGGAAAATATTTTCATGATATTCAAGTAGCCAAAGGTTTATTTTACTGGCACACAAAATCTGATAATCATGCAGGAACAAAGTAAATTAGAACACATTAAAATTGAGACTTTTTGTTCATCAAAAATAATGCTTAGAGTAAAAAACTAAGCCATCTAACTGAGAGAACATATTTGAAAGGTATGTAGCCGACAAAGAACTCATATTACATAATGAACTTCTACAAAGTGATTTTTTAAAAGTCAATCAGCATAATAGATAATGGGCAGAATTATGGACATTGATGTTACTCACAAAGAAGATATCCATTCGACTACCTCAGAAAACTTAAGCAAGATCTACTGAAGCTCACCCAGCAATTTCACTCCTATGTGTACAATCAACAGAAATGTATGCACAGGTTCATCAAAAGACATTTATATGAATGTTTTTGGCCTCAGTATTTTAAAAGTCAAAGACGGATGAAACCCAAATGCCCATCAATAGTAGAATGTGTAAATAAATTGTGTTAGAGTCACATATGAGAATAACATTCAACAGCCAGTGCAGATGTATCATCAGCAGTCCCCTTGGGCTGCTGTTACAATGTATCACAAACTGGATGACTTACAAACATCAGAAGTTTAAGTCCAAGGACATGGTGCCAGCAGTTTGGGGATCTGGTAAGGACCCACTTTCTGGTTCATGGATAGTTCATTGCTGTGTCTTTGCGTGTAAGAAGGGAAAGAATTTGGGTGTCTTCAGTTCCTATAAATGGCACTTATTCTACTCATGAGGACTCGACCCTCATAAACTAAACCCCTCCCAAAGGTCCTGTTGACATTATATTGGGGATTAGGTCCTCAAGAGAGTAATTGCAGGGGAGGCACTAACATATAAACCATAGCAACAGTACAGAGAGCTCAGAAACAATCCCATTCATATATAGAAAATTTATACTTGCATATCAATAAATGGAAAATTAGTAATTCATATAAAGGAACACCTAAATCATAATATACTCAGGTAATTATAGATATGTTGAAAACTAAATGTAAAAAGCAAAACTTAAAAACTTTGGTAAGAAAATATAAAAACTATCCTTATGATTTCAGAGTAGGGAAGGACTCTGGGGCCACTTGACTGGCCCAACTCCATGACTTACTCACTGTGTGAGTTTTGGCAAGTTGCTCCCTGTTCTTTAGTTCCCATACTGAAAAATAAGGGTAATAATAGTACAGATATGCAGAAATTGTTTTTAAACACTGCCTAACACTTATTAAGCATTTTTGTCTGTTTTATTAGTTATAGTAGCTGCTGTTATCATTGATGTTCTCGTAGAAGTATTCCCAGTTACAAGGGGCATGTGCTCTCCAGTTGGCAGATATACTCCAAACAAAGTTCGGAAATTCTAGTAATTAAAGAAAGAAAAGGATATTCAACATTGGAAGATACCAAAGAAGGAAAAAAAATATCAGGAAGACCTAATCAAGAAAGGATAAATTAAAAGTTCTTCCTTTTAATCACTCATATCAAAAACCAAACATATGCAAGTGAGTTGTTACTCTTTCATGTGACCATTTCATCTGTGCACATGTCCCCTATGGAACCCCAAACAGCCCCCATCGAGAAAACCATGGGGTTGGAGTCTTGTCTGTGGCTTCACCTTTGGAAATGCACAGTGCAGTGGGGTGGCCACTGAAAATCAGATGATCAAAGGTCAGGATCTCTAGGCTTGAAGCCACAATGATAGATGGGACGATGAAATCTGAAAACACATTTTTATGTAGGATTCTACAGGAATGAGAAATGGCAAAACAGAGCCTTCCTGGAAATCCAGTACACTTTGCAGGAAGGCTCTTTGTTCATCTTCTGCAAGTATTCTTGCACTTATTCATTTCTTTAGACAGTCTTTTAGTTCTGTAATGTTTTTATTTCACATTTTTCAAACAATGAAAAACTGCCATGTATGGGACTGTTAGTCATCTGCCACAACAGATAACATGGTATGCAGATATATCATTTTGCAGTTTCCTGTGGTAATGTTGCTGTTATACCATGCTTCCTAGAAAAATTTATAGCTGTTTTTCTGATTTTACCAGCCATTCTAACACATTTGCATCATTTCCTGATTTTTGCAAAGTGGTGTTTCAAATACTAGAGAATTAATTTTTTTTGAAAAATCCTGTGAATCCAGACCTTAAGTTTAATTTCTGCAACAGTTTTGTCATTAAAACCAGTAGAGCTTCATCATTTGTAGAGACATTATTTTGAGCAGGTCACACAAGTGGCAATTAAAGACCTGAAATCTCTAGGGCTTGCTATTTTCTTTCATAATGAACTTCAGAAGTTTATAAGAGAGAAACAAAGATTACATGTTAGGAGACATCAAGTGAGAATTAGGAAAAGGATAAGTAAGCACTTGGTCTTCCCTGCCACTCCCTGGCCTAGTAGGCACCCTTTTGCCAAGACAGGGAGGTTTTGTTCCTGAGTGTATCAACTCAACATCCCACTGTAGCAGAAGCAGTCTCTTGTTGCTTCCTGGACAGCACTTCTGACAGTCTGAAACTTCTAGTATAAATAAGATAAAAGGGTGAGGGCTGTGTCTCTCAGGTAACAGCTTGGAGGAGAAAGTGCTGTCCGGTCATTGGGGCAGCAGGGTCAGGGTTTAAGGTCTGACTCTGTGAGAATTGAGTGTCACCGATAGGTGGCGCAGTTGGTCAGAAATGAGGATGTGTGGAAGTTGCCATCTGAACTGTGTGGTTTGAAGCCACATCTGAAGGGAGGCTCCTAATCCAGGTACTTTGGCAAATATCAGGAAGGGGGGATTCAACTAGATGAGACACAAGAGTAACTGGAAGTGTGAGATGTGGCACCGCCATGGGGTGGGGATGGCACCACTGTGTTGGGGCAGTGCCCCATGTTGGTTTTGCAGACAGCCTCTCGAGAGAGATGGAGTTCTTATCTTGACTCTGCTCCCATGTAGTCTCTGGGCCAAGATCCCCTCCATCTCGCTGATTGATGCTCTGGAACACACCATACTTAGCTGAATGCTCAGGTTTGGTGAGGAATTTGGAACTAGGCCCAGCAACTTTCCTAATCACTGGCTCTCCACCTAGATAGATAAATCGACCTATCCCACCACAGTGGTTGTTTAAATATCTCGGATAATCCATCTCTCAGATTTTCTATGAGTCTCCTTCCCTTTGGACAGGTATTTTGAAACAGCTCTGCACAATCAAGGTTAATAAGATTATAGCTGGTGAGGGAAGGGCAAGTTTGCTTTCTCTGCTTGAGCTGGGCTATGTGTTAGTCAGCTTGCCATTACTATAACAAATACCTGAGATAATCAACTTATAAGGAGAAAAGGTTTTTTTTTCGCTTATAGTTTTGGAGACCTCAGTCCATGGTTAATTGGTCCCATTGCTTTGGGACCTGTGGCACTGCAGCACATCATGGCAGGGAATGCACGGCAGAGCAAAACCACTCACTGCCCAGTCAGCCAGGGACTGAAAAAGAGAAATGGGCCAGGGTCTCACTATCCTTTCCAGAAGAATACCTCCAATAACCTAAAGACCTTCTACTAGGCCCATCTCTTAAAAATTCCACCACTTCCCAATAGCACCGCACTGGGGACTAGGCCTTGAACATGTGGGCCCTTGGGGGACACTAAGGTCCAAGCTATAACAGACATCCATCCCTTCTTGTCCTCAGACATCAGCTCTCTCTTAGTTCTTGGGTCTTTGGACTTGCACCCTGGGTGCTCCTGGTTCTCGGATCTTCAGGATCCGAATACCTGGAATACCACCGCCAGCTTTCCTGGGCCTCCATGTCACAGGTGGCAGGTGATGGGACTCATCAGCTTCCATAATCATGTGAACCAGTCCCCATAAGAAACTTCTTTCTAGATACGTATGCAATTCTATTTGTTCTATCTCTCTGGAGAACCTCATTAATGATTTCCATTCTGACCTTTTTTTTTTTTTTTTTTTTTTTTGGTGGAACTGGGGATTGAACCCAGGGCCTTGTGCATGCAAGGCAAGCACTCTACCAACTGAGCTATATCCCCAGTCCTTGACTTATTTTTTAACAGCTGTATTGAGATATAACTTACATGCTATATAATTCAATGATTCAAAGTGCAAAACTGGATGGTCTTAGTGTACCCCCAGAATTGTGTGACCAACACCACTATCAATTTAAAAAACTTTTCATTGTCCCTCAAAACAAAACAAAACAAAAAAAACCACTAACAGCCACTCCCCATTTCACCTCAACCTCAAACCCCTAGCAACCACCAATTTGCTCTCTATGGATTTGCCTACTCTGGTTGGTTCATATAAATGGAATTGTACCATATGTGGTGCTTCCAGACAGAATTCTTTCATTTTGGTGATGTCTTTGAGGCTTATCCATGTTGCAGTATGTATCAGTACTTCATTCTTTTCCATTGATGAGCATTTTATTGTATGAATGTATCACATTTTATTTATCCATTCACCAGTTTATGTACATATATGTCTCCATTTGGGAGGTATTATGAATGATACTACTATGAACATTTGTATACAAGTTTTGGCATGAATGTGCGTTTTCATTTCTCTTGGGAATTTGCCTCACAGTGGAATTCGCCTGGTCATATGACAGCACTGTGTTTAACCTTTTGAGGAACTGTCAAGATGTTTTCCAAAGTGGTTGTACCATCAATCACTTCTTATTTTTAAAGTTTCTCAGTGTTCCAGAGATTTAATTGCTATTCCATTAATTTTCTTATTGTTCTCTGGTTTTATTTTCATGTTTGTTCATTTCACCTAGACTTAATTTAATATGTAGTAGCAACCTATATTTGGATTTTTCTCCAAATTCATAGCCAGTGACTTAAGGATAATTGTTGAGCAATTCTTAATCTCCTCATTGATATCTATTGGCTTCTTTCATGTCTCAAGTATTTATATATAATTATAATTCTGGGATTCTTATACCATTCCATTGATTTTTCCATCTATGTCCATATCAGGTCCACATAATTTTTTCATGATTATTAATTTGGGTTTAATGACTTACATGGCCAATATTCCATTATCATTATTTATTTCTAGAATATTCTTTCTTTATTCTCATTTGACCTTCAGAATACTTATATCAAAGCCTTTCCAAAAAATCCCATGTGGATTTCTTAACCATTGTATTAGCTCTATAAATTAATCTGGCAGAAGTTGTTATTTCTACAATATTTAATTCTTCCACCTTGAAACATGTTCATTCTGTAGGAGAAATTTCAAAATAAGACTGGAAGTACTTGGTGACTTGCTTGCTCCCTGGATTAAAAGAGAAAGGAGAATCAAAATGTTCCTGGGCTTTGGGGCTGGAGTGATGAGGGGAAGCTTAACACGAGCCAACACAGTGCTGCTAAGGCATCAGAAAGAAGATGGAAGGCTTTTGTTTTTTGTTTTTTGTTTTTTCCAATGTCACCTCAGAGGGCAGAAAAACAGTCTATGTCTCACAATTACCAGGAGATAGATTAAGCCACATATAAGAAACCATTTTATATACTAAAAAAGCTGCCATCTAAAGAGGTAAGCCCTTTGTCCCCAGAAGCATTCAAACCAAAGAGGAATTACCAAGTGTCATGGACAAAGCCCTCCTGTTTCTAAGTCTGGGCTGAGTTTGCTCTTCAAGTGGAAGTGACCTTTGTATAACTGAAACGAGGGTCTAGGACTCGTGGAGAAGACCAGGATCAATTATGGCACTTTAGGCAGTGCTCAGAGGAAGGAGAAGGAGGAGCTGAAAGGAGAAAGAGAGAGAGAGAGAGAGAGAGAGAGAGAGAGAGAGAGAGAGAGAGGCCAATGAAGTAAGACAATCAACAACAACCACAGACTTATGGATGACAACGGGGTCAAGGAAGGGCGGGCTGATGGTCAGCACTCTGAGAGGGAAAGTAGGCCAAGGTTAGAAAGAGTCCCTAGATCTGAAAAGCAAATCATGGGCTACACTGGAGAGAGAAGTTCCTGTAGATCCATGTGACAGCAGGACAGCTGAGTGGCTCCACAGAATCAGCCAATGGTGTATTTGTTTCAGGATGAGGAGTTTGTCCACCTCTGAAGTCCAGAGTCCTGACAGTAGAGATAAAGAGGTAGAAAGTACAGTAGATGCCTGACATTTATGACTTTAATATTCCTGGTTCTTAACATTTGTCATTGACCCCCATGGCCCAAGGCACGTAGTAATTTGTAAATTTTGCCAAGACACACATTGGAAACATGTCCCAGCTGAGAGACTGCTATACGGCAGTGAGTCACTTTTTTGGAGAGCAAAGCTAGTCAGCTGCCCAACATCTGTATCATATCATGCCTTTGTTATTCTCTACTGATCACTGTATATGCTGTGACAATCAGAAAGCGGTAGAGACTCTGCTGCCTTGTGGATCCAGGTAAACTTGTGCATAATGTTGATATTAAAGTGATGTATGCTGACAAATTACTGTGGTGTTTGAAAACCATCTGGGAACTGATGATGTCATTTTGATGCTGTAGATATTGTTCTGTTCATCTCATATATAATTATATATGAGAAGTACTTCAAAAAGTGAGATTTTTAAAACTCTTTGGGTACAGTCCTTAAAATTATCAAGATTCTACTTATTGGAAGAGGTAAGGACATTATTATGAAAGAAAAGCTGTTTTGAATTGGGAAGAGCTGGATTTTAGCTCACAGGTGGAAGAATTTAATTTGGAACAGGGAATGAATAAAGAATGTGTCTTAACCTGATTTCCCCAGAGGGTAGACCATAAGAAAAATATATGCACATACATGCAAGTACTGTGTGGAGGACAGTGATCACAAGAAGCAGGAATGAAAGAGAGTGAAGCCATGAGAGAGCGCACAGGGTACATTACTGAATAGCTTTATCCCATGGATCACCAGAGAAGCCATAGGACACACATCTCAGCACTTCCTGTGTGGGGTGAGAAAGGAGGAGGCATCTATCCATCGGCTTGAATCCCCTCTGGTCACAGGGACCACTCCATTGAGGCATTAAGTCCCCATCACTTCCCAATTGCACTTGTGAAAACACTGCAAGTCTGAAGGCACAGTGATAGCAGAGAAGCTTTTGTATGGGAGGCAAGAGGTGCTGATAGGTTGCTCCTATTATAGCAGCTCAGACCCTTGGCAGGGCTGGTCACCACAGTGGTTG
Source organism: Glaucomys volans (assembly GCA_020662805.1). Taxonomy (NCBI): domain Eukaryota; kingdom Metazoa; phylum Chordata; class Mammalia; order Rodentia; family Sciuridae; genus Glaucomys; species Glaucomys volans. The sequence goes on from JAJEJO010001874.1 coordinate 390,279, forward strand.
CTGGAATGAAGGACAGATGTGTCTGACAGAATCAGAAATGGTGCCTAAGAGGTGCCTGGCCCAAGACATCTGTGGTTGAAGAAGTTTTTTGGGGTGAACATGATACTAAGAAAGTCCGGGGCAGATCCCCAGCTCCTCTCAGATACAGGGCCTTCTTACAAGGAGGCTGTGACAGGAGTGTTGGATTCAAGTGAAGAGGCATTATCAAAGCCACTGGGCAAGAGTTGACTGAAATAATAGTGGGATAGTGTGCTAGCTCTTTGCTCCTGTGACCAAAACACCTGAAAAGAACAACTGAGAGGAAGAAAAGTTTATTTTGGGCTCATGGCTTAAGAGTTTCAGTCCCTGGTCAACTGCCTCCATTGCTCTGGATCTGAGATGAGGCAGAACATAGTGGTGGAAGGGCATGGCATAGGAAAGCTGCTCAGCTCGTGACAGCTGGGAAGCAGAGAGGAAGAAAGAGGAGCCAGAGACAAGATAGAGTCCTGAAGGACATGCCCCCAGTAGCCTACTTCCTCCAACCATGCCCTTACATGCCTACAGTTGCCATCCAGTATTCCGTGAAATTATTAATCTCTAAAATGGATCAATCCGCTGATGATGTTACAGCTCCTACAATCCAATCTTCTACTTCTGCACATGGCTGCATTTCCTAATACATGAGTTCTTTGGGGGAAATTTTAGATCCAAACCATAGCAGATGGTGTCAGGGGTTTGTCTGAAGCTGAAGTAGGAAACTTGAGTTCTCATTCTCTTCATGAGTGGCTGCACCATAAGAGTGGCAGCTGAGAAAGCAGACTGGTGGGTGTGGGGCATAACCCAAGGGGGCTGGGCACACAGCATAGAGCAAGGGTAATGGGTTGGATCATCCAATGGGGTGAGAGCACCTGGAAGCAACCAATCAGAGTCAAGGATGGATACAACAGACAAAACCTCAGAGGCTCTGATATCTAGAGGTCTCCATCAGAACAGAGCACAACAGAAGCAAGGGAAGAAGATTAAACCCAGAGTCCATTGCTGATGGCAAGGTTGAGAGCAAAATCAGGTCACTGGCTTTCATCCTGCAAGCAGTTGAGAATATGGATGCTGAAGTTGTCCAAGAAGAGGACAGGAAGGAGAAGGAGACCTTGAGGTGGCTCCTAATGTTGCCCAGGATGGAAGACAGTCATAACAATCTGGAGGCGGTGAAGTGGGTGGCAGTAGAGACCTTGGATGAGAATACAGGGAGAAGGGGTGTGGAAACAGTGATAGTTGAGACTTTGTAGTAAAAGATTTTAGGGAATCAGCATGTTACCTAAGAATCACAGTAGCTGCTGAGGTTTGGAAACCATAGGAGGATTTGCACTTACCATAGATTATTCCTGCCAGATAGGTTGGAGAGGAGTATGTCGATTTTTCACTTTTATTTAATACTATAGATGAAATTTGAATGTGCTGTTAGGAGCCTGTATTGTTTTTGTGATTATGAAAAAAAGAAAAGAAACCAAAATTACCCAAGGACAAAGCTAGAATTCAATCCCATCATGAATGATCACTTGCCCACCACACCTCCTGCCTCCACAGGGGAACGGAAACAGACAATAGGAGGTGTGGTTTATTAGTCTTCCCAACACTCATTTTTGCTAGATCGATTTAAATTATGTGACCTAGTTAACACAAAGAACACATGGAAGTAAATGCTTTTACAAGATAGGGGGATATAAAACCCAGGGTAAATGTTTAACATGCCACACACAAAGACCCAGTCATATTTCATCAGCAGCTGTTTGTTTGACTTTCATGTTTCCAAGGAGGTAACTGCCTCCTCACAGCCTTTGCCTTTAACCTAGTGCTCCACTCAGAAAGAGGTCCTGGAAAGCTTGCAGGCCATAAAAAGAAGGTGACAAAGTAACACTCAATAGCTACCATTATTGAATGCCTGCTGTGTGCCCAGTTTATGCTCAATGTTCGAGTTCTATCTAAAATAAAGAAGTAGGCGAATGGTACCTGCGAACTTCCGCTGACCTTGGACTGGCTGGAACTAGTCACAGGGATGTCATTTGTGGTTCTTGGTTGCTGACAACAGAGTCTACGATAGCTAACTCAAACCTGCTAGGAGTTGCTTAGAACATGCACAAGGGTCCTCCAGTCTTTGAGAAAGCTCAAGAAATGGACTCTTGCTCCACCTTGAAAGGCACCCCACAGAATCAGGTCATCATCGGAGCTGCTGTGTCTTCCACAAGGAAGAGGTTGCTGGATTGAAAGGCCACATTCTCCAACAGGAAGCTATCACCAAATCCTCATCTCTAGGGAAATGCAATGTTTGCCAGAACAAGGAAGCCACTCATTCAGAGAACTGTCCCCACCAAGCAGACCACACCACTTCTGCTGAGCCCTCTGCCAGCAAAAAAGGTGCAGGGGACTCTCTCCTCTCCCCCGCCCCATCTAGCTCAGATCCCACACACAGTCTCATGGTCCCTCCCCCAAGAATTCAGCTCCAAATCAATTATAAATTATCAAGAATATTTAAACCAAATCTGGAACACCAGCTGCAAAGACTCTGGTAAGTTGAATGTTGTAACTTCTGAGCCTGTAGAGTAGAGGAAAGCAAGAGAGAAAGGTGATAGAATGGAGATTGAGGATTCAAGACCATTGGATCAGCCATAGTTGCTTCAGCAACTTGGAGCACGGGGTGCATGGTTGGCCAGCCTTCCCTTCTCCCATCCTCAGGCATCCCCAGTGCACATGTATTATCTCATTAAGTCCCCACCTCAACCTTTGAACAAAGCATTAGCACCCCTACTTTACAGATAAGGAGGCTGAGGTTCATAAAGTTGAAATAATGTGCAAAAAAATAACAAAGATTCGAACAATGTTCCAGGTCTCACTAGTCTCCTATGACAGAATTTACTTTTGCTTTGCTGAAAATGAATGCCAGTGATAGTAGACTCTCTATGTTCTCAATGCTCCTTGTTCTGGCTACAATTCACTGACTTTCAAAACAGTGACAAGGCCAGGAACTCTCCTGTCTCCAAATCTTTGCCCCAGCAATTTTCTTAATTGCTTGAGTGTCTTGATCCCCTGGACTACCTGAGAAGTCATGTGTGTCAAACAGTCAGGGTCCGAAAAGAAATAAAGATTCATCCATCAGCTGACATCTTCCATTGGCCAAAGAATCACTCCATGATGTACTATTGTCTTTTCCCCCTACATCTGACCACTCAAGTCCTAGCCCCTCCTTTGGGCCCCAACCAAATGTTATCTCTCCAAAAAGAGTTTTCCAGGCTCTCTGGCAAAGCACAACCCCACCTCCTCTGGTTTGTCCACGTGTTGTATACCTCCTCTCCCACATTTCCACCATCAAATTATACAACTGCTTCATCTTCCCTGAAGATAAGACCCTGGCATTCATCTGTGTCCCTTAAATCTCCTGGCACAGGGCAAGTGTGCAGTAAGGATTCACAGATGAGGAATAAATGAATGAATGAACTTCCCCAGTGAGGCGCTCTCTTCCTTAGAATATTGGATAATCTACATCTAACTAATGTACATTTATCAGTCAATCATCTGGTGGTTTTCATTAGTGAAACTGTCCTTCTTTCCCACCAACCATCTGATTTCTCCCATGTTTAGTGAGTCCTTGTTAGTTGTTCACAAGTGGATGTCTGTACCCTACCCCCCAGAATTCATATGTTGAACCCTAATCCTCCATGTAGGATTTTAGAGGGGGGGGGGGGTGATTAGGTCACAAGGGTGGAACCCTCGTGAATGGGATTAGTGCCCTCTGAAGAAACTGAGGAAGAGTTCTCTCCCTTCTACCCTGAGAAGATGCAGCTAGAAGACACTGTTCCCCGCACACTGAATCTCTTAGCACCTTCACCCTGAATTTCTCAGCCTTCAGAGTGCTAAAAAATAAATTTATTATTTATTAGCCACCCAGTTTTATGTTATTTGGTTGTAGCAGCCCAAATGAACTAAGCCATTAATGTTGAATGTATACAGAATATTTTTTATCTATTTATTTGTTTTGTGGCTTCTAACATAAACTAAAAAAAGAGAGAGAACAGAATTATATCTTTGAAGTTGAAATGAGACCATTTTTTCCCACGATCAACCACAATAGGATAGTTTTTACACCCGGGCAGGCACTTAGTCTAAATAACAATCCAGCAGGCCAAGAAGAGTGGAAAAAGTCATGGAAGTAAAAGTATCAAGGAGTCTCCATAGTCTACTTTTAATCCATTCAATTTCCTGCTAAAGTAGAATTTCTTCCATTTGTGTCAGTCCTTTGGGGTCAACATATAGCAGCAGTCTCCTCAGTTTCTTCTGGAAACTTCCCAGTTTAGAGCCCCCCAAAGAGTGGCCAGCAGTCTCTGAGGCAGGTTCCCTCCTGCTGTGTGGTTAATGAAACTGGTAGGCCAGCCGCTTCCTCCTGGTTGCCATGGAAATGACCAGGCCGCTGGCCCTCTGAAAACGGAACAGAACAGCAAGTGCGAGACCACACATTCCAGCCTGGCTCGAAGATTACACCAGCTGTCAAGCCAGGGTGAAGGATCAGTGGCCAGGCAGAGGTCTGCGGAGCAGGAAGACAAGGCCCCGTCACCGAACTCCGAGATGTGAGTTGTTTCCGTGCTCTTCTTTTCTAAAAAACATGTCTACTTTAACAGACAGTTTTAAATAGCTTCAGGGTTTCTGATGCATGGCAGAAAAGTTGTGAGACAGTGTGAAGAGCCACTGTCAGGGCCACCTCTCTGAGGCTTCTGCACTCCCTGCACATAGATGCACGGATGGGTTGTGGTCACCATTAAACACTTTCTTGGGCTCCCAAGAATTTGAATTGCTTTTTACTGAGATTCTGCCTTTAAAAGGAAACGTTTTCGGTGTATTGAGCAAAGAATGAAATGGTCTTCTCATTAGTCCCTAAATAGATAAACTCACGACAAATATAATGATTTTCATCTCTGTGAAATCTGAGCTTTTTGTTTCTATTTTAAACATCTGGCCATACTCTTGTGTTACTCTTTGATATGAAATGGCAATTAAGTCAAAGTTAAAGATATATTTCTTTTTCTTATTGTGATGGCAAACAAAGAAAGCCAGGAACTCTCAAAGCATCATCTTATGTATTTCCTTTGCTATTTGCCTTTTTTTTTTTTTTTTTTTTAGTTCATTGCACAAAAATGGAGTACAACTATCATTTTCTGGTTGTTCACAAAGTAGGATCATACAATTTGCCTACTCATACATAAACATAGGGTAAAGATGTTTGTCTCATTCTATTATCTTTCCTTCCCCATCCCTAATAGTAATATATCTACTGCCTGTTTATACACTAGGCTTATACAGAGTTTACTCACTAGAAAAAAAAAAAAAACAGAAAGATTAAAAGAAACAGTAAGCTTAAATAAGCATTAGCATTTGGATTGGATTGTTAGTTTTTTAAAAAATTGCTTCTTTTATTCAAAAGTAGGAAATACCATGAAAAATAATGACTGATAAAGGCAAGGTGGGGGGGGGGTGCTTTAGTTCAAATCCAGAAGTCCATAAACAGTCCTGCATAGATTTTATCACTTAATAAGCATGTTCTGGACAGTTTTTAAAAAAGTATTCTGGTGTATTTGGGGAGAAATAAAATGTTTCAAAAACCTTGTGCAAAATATTTATGAAAAACTTGTCCTTGAAAAATACCAAAAAAACAGACCTCGTTTGTGTGAAATTTTGTTTGAAAGATTTCTTAATGAAAAGAACAATCCTTCAGAAGTTTTTACTTTTTGCTTTTAGATAGAATGATACAATGTTTGGAACAAAAAAAATATTTTTCATTCAATTTTTTTTTCTGACAAAAATTGGGCCTTTTCTGAAAATAATAGTTTCAATAAAGCATTTATGGAAGTGAGCACTTTTCAACAACTGACTTGGATTTCCCAACTTATTTTTCCAGACCTGTTTTTTCATTGTTTAAAACTGGTATACAATCAGCTTTTAAAATCCAGTGCCCAGTGGCTCATGTCCCTGTCTGTAAGAGCCAATAAACTGGTAGGCCCCAGTGTGGGGAGTCCGGCCACGCTGTTCTGTGGGAGTGTGGCCAGGGGCAGATGGAAAGCTGTGGGTTTGAACTCCAGTGATCCCATCAACTGAGCATGTACCAAGTCACTCCAGGGGAAGACTTAACAGGCTGGCATGCATTGATGAATCCATCCTCCCCAGGGCCTGTGTTGAGTAGAAAGATACAGGGGCTGTATGTCAGGACCTCCCAGTGGCTCACCCCCTTGGGTATTCTTTGTCCCCCATTCCATGCCTCTGTTAACAGATGCAAAACTCAGGTCATAGAGTCTTCTGTTCTGATGATGAACTTCAACTTTTTTAATGCTTTTTTTAGTGCATTAGAGTTCTACATAATGGTGGGGTTCATGGTAACATAATCAGACAGGCATGGGATATAGTTTGCTCCATTTCAGTCCCGTTCCCTCCTCTCCTCTCTCCCTCTGTTGCCCTTCCTCTATTCTACTGGTCTTCCTTCTATTAACTATTATTTTTAATGGGTGCTCTATAGGTAAACATAATGATGGAATTCAGCGTGACATGCTTGTATATGTACATAGCACAATTTGGTCAATTTCATTCCTCGGCTCCTCCCTTTTCCATTCCCTCCTCGTTCCCTCAATCCTCTTTATGCTGTGCTACTTTCATGGGATCATCCATTTTTTCCCCTTGTGTGGCTCTACCTTTAGCACCTGAGAGAAAACGTTTGAAACTTCACTTTTTTTAAACTTATTTTAAAATCTAATTTATAAATGCTGCTTTTTCAAGTGTGTTTCTGAAATGTCTGTGTTCTAAAACCCATGTATTTCCTTTTGTTTCTATCCATTTAGTGTGAGATTTCTGTGCACATTTTCAGTTGAAGGCCGCAGAATCTAGCAATGGAATTGAAGGCATGGGACATTTGTCAGCCTGCCCACGACCCTGGGGTGGGCAACAGCACTGTAATGTCCACTGTGGCTCCTTGGAGTGTATTTGGCTGTCTGAGTTCAAATCTTGGCCATTACTAACTAGCACTGGGGCTCATTTAACCTCTCTCTGGGTCTCCATTTCCTAATATGAAAATGGGACCATAATATCAACCTTTAGAATGATTGCAAAGTTCAAATGATAAAAAACTTGTGAAGTACTTAAAAAGTACCTGGCACAAAAAAAGCATTCATTACAGGTTATTATTAATAAATAAAAATATGCATAGTTCCTGATTTCAGCCAGTTTCCAACACACCTGCATCTCTCACCCTTTTTTCATTTTTAGGCACATTGACTCTTACCAATTTCTATACTTAGCTAGCTTAGCTTACTTAGTTTAGGACATGGGGGGGGGGGGGGAAATAGTAACATTTTGATACAGTAGCATTTCTCCTCTAAGACTCTAAATTTTCTTGGGAATTAAGAGTTGTACTTTGACAGATGTCTTAGAAATCCTGGAAGAACTGTCAAGGAAAATACTAGACATATGATCCCAAAGCTTGGGGAGAAGATTAGGATCTGGAGGTACATCTTGGTGAGTTGTCAGTGCATTGATGGTATTTAAAGCTATGGGGTGTTTTGCAGTCACCAGGAGATGGATGCACATAGAGAAGAGAGTCAGACAGGGTGGGAAGATGGGATGCCACCCAGGGAGACAGAAGGAGTGGTCATGGAAGTAGCAAAAAAACCAGGAGAATGGGTTGTCCGGGAAGAAGGAGGGAGGCAACCATGTTAAATGCTGGTGAGAAGTCAGGGGACATGGGCCAGGAAATTGGCCTTTGAATTTGGTGTGTTTGGGGGTGGAAGTCACTGAGAACTGATGAGAATGTTTCCAACTGAGGGGTGGTAACAAAAGCCTATTGGAGTTGCTTAAAAATTGAAACAGGGCTCCAGGGCTCCAGGGCTCCAGGACTCCAGGGCTCCAGGGTAGAGCACTTGTCCAGCACCAGCAAGGCCCTGGATTTGATTGCTGGCATTTAAAAAAAAAAGAAAAGTCTAACACAAACAGATTCTGGCTTCTATATGACCACAGATTTGCTTATAAAAGCTTATTTTCAATCTATTTCTGGGAAACTGACATAGCACTAAGAAAAAGAGGTCTGGGCCAAGTAAGAACTGTCAGCTATGTCCCTAGCCTCACAAAGTTTCTGGAAAGAGGTGAGATTTAAAGACAGCTGTGGAGATGGATCTGATTTCTTAGAGAAGAAACAGAAATTGTCCCCAGACCTAGGGGGCAGTGTAAGCAGCAAGAGGGAGAGATCAAGTCTGGATTGGAGAAAACACAATGGGAGCCCGAGATGACAACACACACACACACACACACACACACACACACACACATACACACAGACTCTGTCCCACGATGTTCCTTGATGCCTTTTCTTTCCCAGTTTGATGTGTTTCCAGTAAAAGGATTACTTTCCATTTGCATTTCTTGAGAGGCCTGGCCCCAGGGTCATTAGGGAAGCCAGAATCTTCTTTGTGGCCAGAGATTTGAAGAATTCATTTGGAGTTGCACCTGCACCATTTGATGGTCACTCAGTTTAACACAAATTGTGATGCCCCAATTACCTGTTGGAGCTCTGCTGTTGTCACGGAGTTAATCTCCAAAGAGTCATCAGTGACATCAGGATCTTTTTAATAAGCTCTTCATTTTAGACTAGTTTGAAGTTTACAGAAAAATGGTGAAGATAGTACAGAGTTCCCATATGGGAGGCCACATCTTACATTAGTGTGGTACATTTGTCACGATTCACAAATAGATGTTGATGCACTATAGTACAAGCTAAAGTCCAAACGCTATTCAGATTCCTCCATCTCACCTAATGCTCTTTTGTGTCCCAGAATCCCATCCACAATCCCACATAGCTTGTACTCATCATTCCCAGGAGGTTTTTAAAAACTCTTAGAGATCTTTCAAGAAAGCAACAAGATCAATACGTTCTTTGGTTCCAATATGTGTATCTTAAACCACCAAAGGGAAACTTCATTCTTACCTAAAATCGAATGGTGAGAAATTTAATTTGAACACAGATGAAAGGAAAAAGCTCAGGGCTGACTTCTTGCATTAATAGTTCAAGGTACCGTATGGGAATGTAATAAGTACAATTGTAAGGGGAAGGTCTGAATCCCCCTTTATTGTTGCAGAGGCAGGTAATTAAAATGTTAAAGACTTGCCAGCTTTGCCTTCTTTCTCATCTCCTAGCAAAGGGATTAAGGAACTCATTTCCTTGGCAACCTCACATGAAATGCTGGCCCAGTGATTTGAGCACAGCTCTCCCTGAGTTAGCTCTACAAGGCTGGACTCTTAAATGGTAGGCTGTGGGGTGGTTTGGCAGCAAGGGCTGTTATAATCCCCCAAGCTCGAGAAGTGAGGGCAAAGGCTGTGTCTTGTTCACAGTGAGACCCATTCGGCCAGCACCCCATATTCGTGGTTCCCACCCTTACAAACTCGACCAATCTCTGATCAAAAATATTCAGAAGAAACATTGCATCTGCACTGAACGTGTATAGGCTCCTTTTTCTTGTCATTATTCCCTAAACAATAAAGTGTAACAGTTATTTACACAGCATATGTATTTGAGTAAGTATTATAAGTAATCTAGGATGGTTTAAAGCATACAGGGGAATGTGCATAGCTAATATGCAAATACTAGCATATGCATACATATGCATACATTTTATGCAAAGGGCTTGAGCAGCCTCAGATTTTGGTATCCACAGTCCTCAGCAGTAAAGGGCGATCTGTGGGCAATCCCCTGTGGGTATTGAGGGACGACCCTGCTTATGTTTCCCTGAGGCCTAGAGAAGATGTGCAACATGAGACAGCACGGTGATCAGGGGCCCTGACTTTGAGCTCATGTCCCCGCAAGTGTATTCCACACTCTGTCCCCACCAGATTCTCAGGAAAATTCCAAGGCAACCTGAAATCTACATTAGGCTTATTGGTAAGATCACAGGAGGTTGCCAGATGCCATTCATGGTTAGACCACAGTAATACAATTTTTGCTGAAAAACAAGATGAATTTTGCTTGCTGATTGTTTGTTTGCTTGTTTGTTTGTTTGTTTTGAACTGGCACCTCACTGTTGCCCAGCCTGGCCTCAGACTCCTGGGCAAAAGCCATTTTTCTGCCTCAGCCTCCTCAATAGCTGAGACCACAAGCATAAGCTGCCACTCCTGGCCTCCTTGCTGATTCGATGACATGATACACCTCACAAATCTCAGAGACAAAAGAAGTAGTCAATGATCAAAAACATGCATCTTTGACTTCACTATAGTAGGATTTATTTGGATAATATAAATATTCAAGCAGGGCCACTTGTGCCCCTTCCCCCAACCCAGAGTTCTGGAAAGCAATGCATGCATCTACCTGCAGTTCCAGTGGACTCAGACCAAGGCATACGTCTGGACTGGGAAGACAGGAGTGTGGCTGCCCCTCTCTGCTCATCCCTGCCTTGAGCCTTGTGCATCACCAGCACTCTTCCTTCTTTCTTCCTTAACAGTTTTACTGATGCAAATAGCTGCATGGAAATGATCATTCTGAACTCGTAGGAGGTATCCAGATGCAGCAGATTAGGCTTGGCTGTGAGCAGCAGAGGTGACCACTTGGTGAGAATATCAAGCTTGGAAGTTCAGAAGAACATTACAGGAGCTCAGGATGTATCCCACAAACTTATGATCTAGTCTATAGTGAGAGGAATAAGCCATAAGACACAAGGGGCAAACACAGCATGACCTGGAATAAAAAGGATGGTTTGTTTTGGTCCAAAGAGGTGGTTCAAATCCCTTGGTGGATGTGTTGACTTAGTTTCTCCATTACCTCTACGTTCATTTCCTATTGCTGCTACATCAAATTCCTACAAACTTTGTGACTTAAAAACAACATGAATTTTATTTTTCTACATATCTGGAGGTCAGAAGTCCCAAATCATACTGAGTGGGCTAAAGTCAAAGTGTCATAGGACTGGCTGTCTGAAGACTCCAAAGGACAACCTTCCTTGCCTCTTCCAGTTTCTAGAGGCTGAAGTTCTCCTGGACTTGGGGCGACATTGCTGTCTCTGCCATTGCCTTTTTCTTCTCTGTCTCCTTCTGTGTCCTGAGGACTCTGTGATTGCACAGGACCTAGCTCATCAATCCAAGATCATCTCTAGGTCCTTAACTGAATTACATCTGCAGAATCCCTCTTGCCACATAATGTCACATATTCACTGGTCCCAAGGATTGGGACATGAACATCTTGAAGGGCCATTATTCAATCTATCTATTATTGTATTAGAAATAGGAGACCAGAAATGATATTTTGATCATATCCCATACTCTCGCTATCCCTTTAAACATTTCATGCACATTCAAATTAGTAGAAATGGGATCTGGACAATTAATTTCTATCAATTAATTCCCAGTCTAGCTCACCAGTAATTTCAGAACCTTCCTTTCCCCACAATTTACAGAAGGGAAGTTGTAAATCTGATTTGTTATGGGAAAAAACAAGCAAAGAGACCTTTTGTTTTATGCTGAAATTGTTCTCTACTAAAAACTTGTATAACTGATACAGTCAACGTCACTTGAGATTTCTTTGAGGTGGCCTTTGAAGACAACTTGATAGAGCATACTAATATATAGCCCTGTTATCATTATGATTGTGACATGGCAAAATATTATGAATAATGCTATGGTAATATGGACATTGTAGCATGCTTATGAGTAGTAGTGATAGTACTTAAATATATACATATATGATTATATGTATAGTAGACTATATAACATACATACAATATTTATACTTATATATTACCCCATGCATCTTGCTTTGCTCTTATAATCATTACATGCCACACTGAGAGAAATGAGTCTCAGAAAAGCTCTTGGACTGGCCCAACCATATACCACTAGTTAGAAATGAACAATCACAAAGATATCTTAAATTATGTCCTCTTAAGACCTAAATTTCATGCTTGAAGCTAATTTTGCTTAAATTCCAACTTAAGGAGACACAAATTTTTCTTCCCTTTTTCTAAGTGAGCAAATATATCAGGTGATAGAAAATAATTTAGGTTCTACTCTATGAATCAAATGAGATGCCAATCACATCAAAATCATCAGGAAGTCAGATCTTGCCTCTCATGATGAACTTTGTAAACCACAATAAAAAGGAAGTAATTGATCTTCACCAACAGAGTGGTCTCTTCAGTGTCAGACACTTGTAAGGGCATGTGAAAATTCAATGGCTCATACCAAGCATGGGGGTGTGCTGTTGTGGAATGTGAAGAAGAAAGAAAAGACAACACTTACCACACTAAGAAAACATTGGGGAGAGACCCAAATTAACTTAACTTTCAACTTCATAAGCTTTGAAATGTTAAACAACAAGGATATAGTCCCCCCTTTTAAATATATCCTTACACAGTGTTTATCTCCAACCTGCCTCCTGCAGTGCGTTTGTGGAACAAAGCCAAAAAAAGAAAAATGCTAGAAGTCCCTTTTCTCAAGCATTTTAAGGTCCCACACCTAAAGCCCTCACACGGCACCTCAGTGAGCATCTCATACACATAACCCAGAAGAGCTGACTTTCTCCTTGGCCTACTTGGAAAGGGAGATTGCACAGCCATAGACAGATTGACAGACCTGAGACAGGTGCTCACTTCTGGGGCTGAGGGAGGAGTCTGAACTCCATGCCCCTCCTAGGTGTCCCATGTGAATCCTGCAATCCCTCTAATGAGGCCAAGGTAGAGATAGGGCTGAACGTGTAAACACCTTTGGCCAGGATAAGTTGGTTAAAATTCCTCGAAGGCTTAAGTGACTGACACTAGACCCTTTCTGAGGGTAGGTTTTTGGCACTGGGCACCTGGAAAGAATGGATGAGGATGACCAAGGCACTGAGAGGAAGGCCCTGCAGGGAGACCCTGGGAAGGGAAGATACACTTGACTTGCTTCATAGCCTGCCCAGAGCTAGTCCTCACCAGCAGCCGGCTTGTTGCCAGTCTAACCAAACCACTCAGGGTCTCTTGTCTCTAGAGACTGAGCTGTGCCCTTTGATGGCTGTGGGAGGGCAGAGTGCACATCTCTGAGAATCAAGTCCCCAGGCAAGCTGTGTTGGGATGCTAGAGAGACAAATGGCTCCGAGGGTTGCCCAATTGGACTCTCCTGCTTTCTACACCACTAGTTCCTGGGAAGGATTCAGGCAGGTGTCTCAAATGCACACCCACAGGAGGAAAGAGCCTCGTCCTCGCCCCCACCCCCACCCTCTTTCTCTTGGTTTCTCCAGCCACTCAACCATTCCTGATACTGAAACAGATTTATCTGGAGAACCTGGAGTTGGGAATTTGCAAATGGAGAGACGCAAACCTTCAGAGAAAATACAGAAGAAAAGTGTTCCTTCACTTAGAACTCTTTGTCCTATCATTTTTCTTCCTTCAATGCAGTCTGTAGCAGACAACCCCAGTTACCTTCCTCAAACATAGATCTGATCAGGTCTCTGCGCAAACCTTTACTGCTTCATTTTTGCTTCTGCCAGGGGCCCCCCGGGGAGGAACACAGGCCAAGCCAGTATTTTCATTTTTTATCTCATTTAAAAAAAAATCTGGTTGTGGATTATTTGTAATATGGATAATATACAAGCATGCTAACACATGTATGGCCTTTGCAAATTTAAAAATGTTATCTGTTGGGGAGGGTTTTTAATTTTTTATGATGGGGCAAAGATCAGAAGAGTTTGGAGACCAAATTGCTGCAGGCCTCAGGTCTAACCCCTCAGCTTGGCCAGCAAGGTCCTGCCTAGCCTTGTGCTCAGCCTCGGGGCTCAGGACATCTGATATGTGCTCAGAACACAGCAAGTACCTTAGTCATTCTGAGATGTTGCTCAAGTGATCCCTACATCTGTGCTGCCTCCCCGTCCTAACCCTGCCCCTTCCCTGCTGGGCCCAAACTGCACCCCCTTTGGGAGTCTTTCCTTTTCTTTCCAGACCAACACTTCATCTGCATCTTTAACAAACACCACCAAAGACACTGTCTCGTAACTAGTTGCCCAGCTGTTTGTTCCCAGAGTACATTCTAAGTTCCTTTGGCAAATTTCAAATCCCTTGGGGGAGGCACGAAGTCTTCCTTTTTGATTTCTCATGACTTAGGCCCATTGCCTGACATTGAGTAAATGTTCTCTACATGCCGATTTAGAGAATGTCATTTTCTTTTGAGAAAAGAGGGTGCAAACCAACATTAGCACTTAGAGCAAACTAAATACTGTGGTAAACTTCCAAACATCTGTGCCGAGGGTAAGAAGGCCTATCTTTCTCTTACATCAGTCTGGAGTCCTTGAGGGAGAGGGGTTCACGCTGCTCCACAGAGGCTTTCAGGGACTCAACTTTCTGGCTATAGTTCTGCCATCTTCTGGGACCGTCAGGTCCTACGCAGAATCTTCCACCATATTCTACAGTCAGAATTCAGTTCCATGGCACCACTTCACCATAAGAAATTTAGAAGTGAAGTCCAGTGGTGTGCCAAGGTGGGAGAAGAGAACATGGGTATTGGTGGCTTTAGAAGTCTCTGATAGACCCAGATTATAAGACACAATTAGTGGCTTTGTGAAACCGTGGCAAGAACTCAGTGTCAACTCCTCCAAGTTTTTCAAGCAAGATGCTGAAAACTATATGTGCTCATTACATGTTTGAGCTTTTAAATCACTGAACTGCTTAAAAACCAGAGTTAATATTCAGAATCACTTTAAGTGTTGTTTTTGTATTATAGTGAAAGAAATCTCAACAAGAATTCATACTAGCAACTAGCTGCAGGAAGACCCAGACTTCTGAATTAAGCTGATACAGACATCGTTACTTCAAAACAAATTCCACACAGATTCCTTCTCAATCTAGGATTACACCCAACGTTTAGATCATGTTTATATTTGGCTCCAAAAGGAATGTCTGAAACTGGACGCTTTCTGTTTATGAGAAGATTATTACTAGTAAGGAAAAACTGTGTTGGTGGGAGGATGGCATTTGGACCGTTTGCCCTAAACAGACTTGAATTGTCATAAATAATGATATTTTGAATTCTATAGACTTTCTGTGGAAAAATCAAGTGACAGTCTCCAAATCCTTGCAGCAATTAAAAATCAAATATGAATTAAAATTTTAAAATCCAGAAGTGAGTTTGAATTGGAATCAGAAGTGATTTTTCTTTTAAAGGAGGAAAGGCAATCACAGAAAAGACCTAAGGTGAAGAAACTGGGAGATACGAGGACTAGAAATTGATGAATTGCTACAGCAAGAAGCAGACAAATATAAAACTGAGCTGAGGTACTGGGAGTAAGGACAGAAGAAAGCCAGGGCCTGGACACCCTAAAAAGCACACTTTGAAGCCAAGACTTTGGTAGCAAACAAGGAGTTCTCTCACAAATGCAGTCCCCAAAGTGTGCCCCTGCAAATATTCTTGAAGATTCTGAGGAGGTGACAATGAGGGGTCTCCCAGTAAGGGAGACAATTTAGAATCCTGGGCATATCCACAAAGTGAGTGTATTTGTCTGTTTTCTATTACTATAACAAAATATGTGAGGTTGGGTATTTTATACAGAAAAGAGGTTTATTTAGCTCACAGTTTGGGAGGCTGAAAATTCGAACAGAGGAATACCAGCTCTGGTGAGGGCCTCATGGCAAATGGCATCATGGTGTGAAACTGTGGGATAGAAAGATCACAGGTTGAAATAGAAAATCAGAGCTCCGGGAGAGGTCAGGCTCACGTGTATAACAATCCTCTCAGAAGAACTAACCAGCGTCCCCCCAAAAAAAACTTCAATTTCTTCAATTCAGAAGGACTTCAATTCCTTCTGAGGGCAGGATCCTGCATGCACTAATTACTTTCCTCTAGACTCCGCCTCTTAAAGGGTCCAACACCCCTTAATATCATCATGCTAGGGACTAAACTTCCAACACATGAACCTGTGGGGGACAAACCACATCTAAACCACAGTGGTAGGCCATCTATTTGCATGCTTGGGGTGTATTTTATCAAAGTGGTGTCAGTGTTGGCTGAAACTGATAGGAGGAAGGTGGTCATGCTCACCTATGAGTCTTAGCTGCACCCGCTGGCTGTTCAGCTCACCTTGCCTTGTGTGGTATTGCTCCCTGGCATTTGGTAAACTATGTTTTCCCATTCAATCAATAAAAATTGAGTCACTGCTTGGTGCAAAGCACTGTACTAGAAACTAAGACTACAAAGCCAAAAAAGAGCCCCCTGAGGGTTCTACTTCAGGAAGATATATTCAAATCAATAATGTCAGTGTAGTGTGACAGTCTCTATGTAACATTTTGTGTGGGGTATTGCCTGGGTTAGAAGATGTCATGCTAAATTTCATGGAAAAGATAATATCTAAGTAGAGGGATATTTCTTGAGTCTGAAAAATAACAAAATGAAAATTACCTACATAATTAGCACAGGGGGACAAGAATTTGAAAAATCAAAAAATAGGACAGAAGATTGACAGACTATGGGGACAGCAGGCACCCATGGGAAGAGGGAGATGCAGGGTCCTCTTGGACTGGGAACCTCTAATCCACCTCGGCCTGACACAGCATTTTCTCAGCAGTCCAGCTTTCTGTGTGCCCCATATGCCATCGGAGGAGCCCCTTAACAATTCCCATGGGCAGGGGAAGAGCAAGGGGCAGCAGCAACCTGATTAATTCATGCCATTCTGCTTATGCCATAGTGGAATCTGTCCACAAATCAGTAAATACACAGTAAAACTAGGGTGCTCACAATCTGTGGTTCAACACACTAAAGAAAGAAACTCATGGCAAGTTCATGGAGAAAAATGTCTGACTGTTATCTTTGTGGTTACCCTTGTGCCTGGTTACCAGGGACATTTGCCTCAACCTGAATGCCCTTAGTGAGGCTTCCTGCATCTGGCTTCCTCGTTCCGGCCTTCGGGCTCCCTGATGTCCAGTAGGCTGGGACCACCTGAGATCCACCCAGGGCCCTGTCTTTTGGGAAGTTGTTTGCCAATCCTCTTGGAGACTTCTAGACCCACATACCCTAGCATATCAACCTCCTTCCCCTTCCTGGTTTCTCCCTCTCTCCTGCATGTCTTTGAAGAGAATCACCATCTGAAAGACTGAGGCAGACTCTTCCTCACCAGGTTGTGATTAATATGTGGGTGCTTCTACCTCCATTTTCCCTTTGCAGCCAGGGGTTGGAGGGGCGAGTGGAATTGTCAGCATTCCTGGTTCTGGGAAGGCAGGGTTACTGGGACATCAAGTCCCAGAAGTCTCTGACAGAATCTGGGACAGCTGATCATCTAAAATTATCTTGCAATTAATAAATTATTCCCTGTTTCTTACTAAGTGGGGGAGTTACCAACACATTCTAAAATCCTTAAGCCTCTTGTTCAGAGAGAGCTCTAGTTCTCCAAGTTTCTTAAAGCTCTTTCTTTTATTACAAAATGGACTTGTTAAGACATCCTTGAAGAAAATCCTGTTAACTTCAAAATAAACACAAAATGCTATAAACCACCTTATCCAGTCCCTGCAAGTGGAATCTAATCTATCTCTCTGCTGTTCTTATAATCATGTTCAGTACAGCCTTTCTCAGTTCAGCCTTGTTTGTCTTCCTCCTTTGAGTATAACCCCTTTGAGGGCAGGATCCAGGTCTGTTTGTTTGTTTCTTCTGCCCCTGTGACCTTGGCCAGGGCCTGGTGCAGCCCATGCTGGGCCCTGCCTAGCTCCTAACACAGCTCCCTTTCCATTCCCACTGCTGCAGCTTCTGGGTTCTCATGTGCATGCCTGGCTTGGGCTTAGGCTCTGATGCCACAGTCAGTTGCAATCAGAATCAAGTCCATGAGCACATAAGCTCCATGAAGGCTGGTCCTAGATTGTCTTCTTCTGCGCCATATCCCTACAGAGTGCATGCCAATATATAATCTCTCAATAAGCATTAGTTGAGTAAATGAATGAGTGAAGGAAAAGATGGATGGATGGATGGATGGATGGATGGCGTTACAATTGCTGAGAACCAAATCTCATCTTCTGGCCAAGTTTACTCAGCTGACTTTGTCTTCTCCTCCCTGCACTCCAGTTGCCTGGTGATGGACTTGTACCTGTCTACCTGAGCTCTGACACTATTAGCTTTGCCTCCCTTGGACTTCCTGCCCCCTTGTTTCACCTCCTTGTGGCCTCATCTTGCACCCTCACATCTGCCTCGCCTCTTCCTGCTGGCACCATACTCTTTGGGTAGTTATATAATGCTTACATCTTCGGTTCCCTGATCCTTCCTGGGCTGATCTTTTTGATAGCTCTGGGTCCTCCTATCCATAGCCCCATTCCAAATATCCCCATCTATGGTGTGCAGTAAATTCAGATGGACTGAATTGTATTATTTGGTCTCTGTTTTTATTCATCAGATAACCCAGGAGAAATCTGTTTATTTTTGCAAAATTGAAGTCTGCTTCTCTTATTCCAGTGATATGACAAGAGGGAAGCACTCATCCAACAAACACCAGGCACTGTAGGGCACTTCCCCCAAAACTGGATATTGGTGTTACTCTTTAAAATTAGAATGCTTTATTACCTATGTAGTTCATTTAGCAATGATTGCATACTGCTTAGTTTTTGATCCCATAATAAATTGAAAAAATCAATTCATAAAATTTGTTTTGGGATAAGAGTAGATAAATCAAAATACCTGCAATTAATATTGGTGGCAATTAATTTTTCATTGTCTATTAACATAGTTACAGTTGACTCTGACACATAAGTATGTTTGTAGAGAGCCAGGGGAAAAGATGACTGGGTCTATAAACAGAGCTATTACTCAGGGTGGGGGTGAACAGCATGTTTGTCTAGTTAGAAACTAAAGTTTACCATTAACCAAATGTTTCATTTATGACACTGAATGACATGCTATGCTGTTTAGCAAGTGGTGCGTGGGTAGCTGGGACTCACAAGGAACTGTTTGTCTCCTAAATTCCGGGAAGTCAGATACTGAGGGAGAGGAGGGCATGTGTGTTGAGGGGTTAACAGGTACTAGACACTAGTAACTGGATGTTTGGACGGTGTGCCCACTCAACTCCAAATCCCCGCCATAGATGGGATGCTGTAGCTCTCTTTGCTGACATCGGCTCTGGCTCTCTTGGCAGGTTAGTCTCATGGTCAGCAGACATCAGTTGGAGTCTTCTATCTCAGCTGAGCAGAGTTCAGCAGCTGGCTGCTGCTTCTTATGAGGTTCTGAGATGAGGCCATTATTTCCTGTGTTTATTAGGATTACAAGAGAGAAGTTTTCAACTGGTCTTTTGGGGGGCTTCTTTTCCTTAAGCTGTGTATTTCTGATGAGAGGCCGTGATAACAAAGCTACATATTTTCTTTCAGGTGAGCTCCAATGAATTGGCCCATGAAGGAAAAATAGGACCACGCTTGCCCACACTGGACAAGAATGGCACCAGCTTCCAGACACTGCCTCCTTCTGATCGGTGCACTGGGTGTTTTTGCATTTGACTGCTTCACACAAGGTCAGAAGAACAGCACACTAATTTTCACAAAGGAAAACACCATCCGGAACTGCAGCTGCTCTGCAGACATCCGGGACTGTGATTACAGTCTGGCCAACCTGATGTGCAGCTGTAAAACCGTCCTGCCTCTTGCAGTGGAGAGAACCAGCTACAACGGCCATCTGACCATCTGGTTCACAGACACAACTGCACTGGGCCGCCTATTGAACTTCACGCTAGTCCGGGACCTGAAACTTTCCCTGTGCAGTCCCAACACCCTCCCCACTGAGTACTTGGCTATATGTGGGCTGGAGAGGCTTCGCATCAACTCGGAGGCCAAGCATCCCTTCCCAGAGCAGAGTTTACTCATCCATAGCAGTGGGGACAGCTACTCCAAAGAGAAGCCAGCGTCATTACACAAAGGCTGGCAAACGTGTATGTATATCTCATTCTTAGATATGGCTCTTTTCAACAGAGACTCATCCTTAAAATCATACAGTATCGCAAACATCGCTAGTATTGCCAATGACTTTCCTGACTTTTCTTACTTTAAAACCTTCCCAGTGTCGAGCAACAAAAGCTATGTTGTCACAGTCATTTACTAACTTTGTAACTGTGTCCAGCCTCCAGGAACTTTGACAAATGATGGATCATTTGAACAAGGAGTCTGGAAATAAGGTCATGAGACAGCTATTCCTCCTCACAGCTGTGCCTCTTAACCCCCAAACTCTCCTCACAACAGAGCCACACACAAATAATCAGCTCTCTCTGTTCTGCTCCATGCTCAGCCTTGGCAGCTATTTTGAAAAAGAAAGTGAAAAGAAACAAAAAAATGAACTTGATTCAGTCTGGAGACTTGTCTCCAGGGCCAGTTAGAGCCTAACTCTTTGCAACTGGGAGCCTGTGGAGACATGTCAGACCAGAGGTGAAGAAAGCAGGCCATTTGCACCTCAGGAACAGCTTATTGGGGCTCATTATAGAGTATGACCACCAAGAAAGGCATCTTCTTTCAAAATACAATAGTTGCCCTTTATCTCTGGGAGAGCACATTTCGAGACCCCCTGTGGATGCCTGAAACAGCAGATAGCACTAAGCCCTGTATGTACTTTTTCTTCCTATATATATACATTCCTATGATAAAGTTTAATTTATAAAATAGGCACCCTAAGGGATTAACAACAATAACTAACAATAAAGTAGAACAATGATATGCACTGTAATAAAAGTCATGTGAATGTGCTCTCTGTCTCTCTCTCAGGGTATCTATTGTACTGTACTTAACCTCTTTTTCTTGTGATGATGTGAAATGATATGTAAAGGAAGCATCTTCGGGCAGGAGAATGGGAGATTTTAGCACACCATTCCGGACAGCTTGAAATTTAAAACTCAGGAATTGTTTTTTTCTGGAATTTTCCATTTAATATTTTGAAACTGTGGTTGACTGCCAGTAACTGAAACCATGGGGGAAAAAATTGTGGATAAGGGGAGAATTTTCTACTGCCTGAAGTTTTTTTCTGCTTCATTTTGTGACATTGCCTGGAATTCCCCTCAGTCAAGAATGATAGATATCAGAAGTTTTGGGACTTTGAACTCCACACAATGTCTAGGATCTCTGAGACTAATATTTTCCCAATATCTTGCTAAGAACAGATGTGTTGAGAAATGGGACCTTTGAGAGTGTGCTTATGGAGGGTGGGGGAAGGGAGACTAGGCAAGGATTGGGTGAGAACTTGGGCAAATGAGGGCACCAGGGTTCCGAAGAGGGGTACGCAGAGGGCACAAGAAATAAAATAACTGCATATATTGTATCTCCCAAAATGTTGCTTAGACAAGTGCCTAATCCCAGGGAAAGTTTTCTTCTAGCCCTTCTCTTTCATTTCCTCCTTTCTCTGAATCTCCCATCTTTATCTCCCTTATTCCACTTCCCCCACTTTTCCTCTCATTTCCTTTCCCTTCTTTTCCCCTCACTTCAGAAATCAGAACTTAGATTAATATCACTCAAAACATTAAACTACATTAGGAGCAAGCCTGAGAATCTAATAATCACTTTTTATTGGAGAAATGTGCTCAAATTGTTATTGTGTGTGTGTGTGTGTGTGTGTGTGCACGCGTGCACATGCATGTGTCCGCCACTAGGGATTGAGCCCAAAGCCTCACACATGCTAGGTGTGGACCCTACCACTGAGCTGCATGTGCAGTTCCTGGCAAACTTCACTTTTTTCTTTGTTTTTGATAATTAACAAAAGAAATTTTGATTTTCAGTCCATTTGGAAGTTCAAGATTGGAAAGTTAAGACACTTCATGTGACCTGGTTAATGCAAAAAATGGTGTTATGTGTGTTGATAAAAGGAATGAAACAACATATTTTTTTAAAATTAAATTGGTTCAACATTATAGAAAGAAAACTTCCCCTCAGAGACCCAGCTTACCATAAAGCATAAAGAATCTATAACAACTGTGATTCAAATGTCTACATTCAAAACACAATGATGTCAAAACATTATGGCACTCATGATTCCATAATGATAAGAAAGAATTGAATATGATATCCCAGAGATGGGCCACTTTCATTACAGATTACAATCATCACACTTTTTTCTTTTAACCTTAACATAGGGTGACTAAAGTAACCTGAAATTTCTACATTTGCTTAATTGGTGGGGGAATTGGCCAATCAGGCTAATTAGCATGAGTATATAATGTCAGTGTTTAAATTAGGCCAAAATGCAGACCAGAGTATGAATTTTAATTTAAAAAATGTAGCAACCTCATTACTGACACTGTACTTTAGAGGTAACATTAAATTAGAAAAAGACAAGAAGGGGGAGAAAGGGAGGAGAAAGAAGGCAAGTAAGGCATAAGTGAAAAGATAATAATAAACACATCTTTACTGTCATTTGTTACTGAAAATGTAACAAATTGAATTTTAATCAATTTTTAATATGTAATTAAGTGATGTTATAAATTGTGTACTTCCTATAAATATCTACCATTTGGTAGCATTCAATAGTTTCAAAACCCTTTCACATGTCTTATTAATTCTTATGAAAAATCATTGAGGGCTAATGAGATTTAAACCAATAGAAGGTGGAGTCTAATTTTGTTATAAATCAAGCTTGAGGTTTCCAGATTTCTGAACTGAAACTGTGGGTTGGGTGTTGCTGTTGTGGGGTGAAGAAGGGATGGAAAATCCACAGCACAGACACGGTAACAAAGGGTGCTCTGCACTCAGCAGCAGGGTGTGGGGACAGCAGGGAGTGGTGGGGTGGCCCTAAACTGAGGGTGCCCGTCAAGTGCACCTGGTGTGTCTGCTGTGGCTCAGCCTCTGCTGAGTGCTGCCTTGGGAGAACACCGTGGGGCTAGATCTGATGCTCTAAAAGAATTAGGAATTCCAGCTTTTCACATGATAATTCACCATTTGCAAATGATGACATGCCATTCAGTACTTTTGTTTGTTTGTTTTTCATAACATCATGTGGTCAATAAACTATGCCAATGGTTACATCTGGTCTGGAGCTAGCAGCTTATCACCTGTGGCCAGTGGCAAGCTGGTGAGAGTTTAGGTACCACTTTAAAAAAAAATCTATATTTGCATCTGTACATATGGATCTATATACAGACACACATACACACACACACTTATAGTACATAGTTCACTATAAAGTATACATAGTACACCATTTACAAATGATAATAAATATGTATTATTCTTTATTATGAATTCTATTGCACGATTAATTTTCAAAGAATATTTTGGTTGATTTTTGCCAAATTCTTTTATCTAAAACCAAACTAGGGTTGCAACCAATGAGAAAGTGTAGTTCTGGTATGAATACTGGTTGATATTTTCATTTATGTTAGGAATAAGAGGCAAGTTAAACAACAAAAATATACATGGGAACATTAGTTGTTAGTCAATGATTAGCAACTTCTTTGCTAAATCAAATGATAGTTTTCAAATCTTGGAGGAGTATTTCCTCTATCTGGGACTATCTATAATTTAAATGCTATGGATATGATTTAAGTTTAATCTACATTTTTTTATCACACTCAACAAAATAAATCAAACTCAGATATGTAGTGCTTTTCCAATTTCAGTGTTTTAAATATCATCACTACAACCAAACAAAAGCTACCAAGAAAACAGAGTTGAGGACAGATACACAGTAGGACACCATTAAATGACATGCCCACCCAACAGATGCAAAGGGCACAAATAACATAAAGAGCATGAAAGACAGTACAGTAAAATAATGAGGGGCTCACACGTTTTGAGTATTTATTATTTTCATTTTATATGACTTATTTAATTGTAAGTTTATATAATTTAATTTTTAACGACTGTGCTTAACACCCAGCTTGCAAAATTTCTATAAAATTTGCCAATGAGATCCTGAGAGTCAGTATAAGTCCATGTCGGCCCACTGGCTGAAAGAGATGCTGAAAGGTCTGCATGAAGACTATGAGTTTAGGGTGTGGAGGGAGGGTCACTACAGTGTAGAAATATCTATCTCCTCACCTGCCAGAACCACAGGTGGAATTCTAGGGGTCAGCAATGACCTTCTGTGCAGTAGTCCACTCTTCAACGTGCAGAGCAGTGGTCCCAAAAGCCCCTAATGTAAGAGATGGTGGGGTTGAGGAATTTAAGATCTTCTGAGAAAATATCAGTTAAGAGCTAAAACTCTTCAGTGAAACTATAAAAGCTCCCCAAAAGGAGAAAGGAAACTAAGAAATGAAGAAGAGATCTGAATAATATTATATGCAAATTAAATTGGTAAAATGGGAATCAGATAATCAATTTCAATTTCTCAGGCTTGCTCCCTCAAAATTTCAGGATCTCCCTTTGTCTACAATTTACAGGAAGAAGTTTAGAAATCTAATTTGATTTGTTCCAGGAAAAATGATATGAAGGTCTTTTATTTACGTATTTGAAGTTGAACAGTCACTAATCACAACTCAATGGTGCACAAGGTTATGTTTACTCAGTCCATCTCTAGAGGAACACTGAATCTGCAAAGAGGAGAAGGAATCATAAAGCCTTGCTGACTTAACCAATGCAGGCACGACCCACAGACAAAGTGGTAAGAATAGCCTCAATCTTATCCCAACTTTAAAAAATTGTGTACCTGTAGAAACAGAAAGAGACTGACATTCAAATAGGAAAACAGGGAAATAAACATTTACATAAGATGTAATTCAAATAGCCAATAACTAAATTAAAAATTACCTTTACTAAAAGAAATGCAATGAGATACTAATATTTGATCCATTAGGTTGGCAAAAAAAAGATATTTGATATTAACTTTTATTGTGCCTGTAGGCAAATAGATATTCTCACATAATGTTGTTGGGAGAATAAATTCAGTTTAGAGTACAATTTAGGAATGTGTCTTAAAATGCACACAAGCTAGAAGCCAACTATTTGGTTTTCTAGATCTACCGTACAGAAATATTCCTCCAGAGAGAGATATATGTCAATTAGTAAAAATTCATTTAACCACTCACATGCCAATTAATAAAAATTCATTTAATCTTTCACATATAGGCATATTTTTTGTATGCATAGTATACTTCAATAAAGAGTTTTTAAAATAATAAATAATATAACACTCAAGTAATTGTCATCCAGAATTGATAAATATGAACACTTTGCCACATTTATCCTAAGATTTTTTTTAAATGAAAGAAATAAAACACTATTAGTTTTAGAAATTGGAAAACAATTCTGAGCTTCATATAGTAGGTTCATTCTTGGAGTCAATATTGGCAACCACAATTCTGAAACTATATTGAGTTTAGCGTAGGATTGTGTAAAAGATTAGATATATTGAAGTTCTGAGAGATCCATGGTTTCAACTGTGGGTTGAGGGAAGGAGGAGAAGCAGTCGAGGATATGAGATTGAACTAAAGATACTGTATCAGCTCGTGATTTTTAAGACATGTTCCTTAGCTTTATCCATAGAGAGGACTTAGACATAATGACACTCTGTGGCAAAGAGCACACCCAACACCGAAATTTTGGTTTCTCAGTGCCATTTCCTATTAAAACAAACAAGCATACAAAAACTAGGACTATGAAGAAATGGCTGATTCCAAGGGAAAAGCTCAAAATATAAGGTGAGCCTGGAAAAATCTTACTGTGTCAGTATGAAAAACCCATAAAGTTGATGGGGATCTATCAAAAGGATGCAGGGGCCAGATTAAAGAATTCTACTGGCCAAACCAGGGACAATCTCAACATCAAGTAATCAATTATGGAAATGGATTGCAGTGTGTTAATTTGAAGAATGTTCCAGAGTCTGTACTACCACTAAAAAATAGGAAGACGAAAGTTGGAAGAGGGAAGAAATAAATTCTGCTATACAGGATAACTAATAAATATGGAAAGAATAACAGATGCCAAATCATCATTCTGCAAATAACATAGGTATAATTAAATCTGAAAAGATTTATTCATGGATGCTAAAATAATTGGATGAAATACCAAGGAATATTTATAGTATTAAAGTATCATAATTCCACAGTTTACTCATTAATTGCAAATGATTTTTTACAATGAGAAAGGTCCATAACTGAGTAATTGATCCTATCATGGAACAAATGTGCTAACTGTATGTAGTATTTTTTGCCAAAAAAATGTCAACCATTCATCTAATCCAAATTCAAATTGAAGGATATTCTGAAAAAAAAAAAAAAGAAAGAAAACTGACCTGGACTCTTCAAAAAACCTCAATATTATACAAGATAATAATAATAATAATAATAACAATAATAATAATAATAAAAGAAGAGAAGGGATGGACTGGTCTAGAATAAAGATTAATGGCCATGATGACTAAATTGCTGGATCATAGATTGAGGAAAAAGCAATAGCTATGAAAGACCATTATAGGGACCATTGGGGAAATTTTGGATATAGGCTGGATATTAGATGATAGTAGTTTGTTTAGGTTAAATTTCCCGAGTGTGGTAACTGTATTATGGTTATGTGTGGGATTGCTCTTGTTCTTAGAATATACACACTGAAGTATTTTTGAAATGCAGCATCACAATATCCACATGTAACTTTCAAATGACTCAGCAGTGAGAAAGAGAGCAAATGTAGCCAAATATCGACAGTGATAAATCCAAGGAAAGAGTAGATGGGCATTCATTGTACTGTTCTTGCTTCTATTATTGCTTTATTTTTGACTGACTCATAATAATGGCACATATTTATGGAAGACAATGTGATATTTCCATATGTGTATACACCGTGCACTGATAAAAATCAAGGTTGTCATAGGAAGAGAGGAACATGCTTTTTTTGTACTCTTGAATTTTCTCCAGAAGAAGAAGTTAGGGGAAAGAATGAGGTATATAGATATGTGTGTGTGCTTACAAGGAAAGAGTTTGAAATACCAAAATGGAAGGAAAAAACAAGTTATAAAATGACACAGAGTAGGATACCATTTAGTTCAAAAATACATTCACCTTCTGCATCGCTGTGATCAAAACACCTGACAAGAACAACTTAGAGGAGGGCAAATTAATTTGGGATGCATGGTTTCAGGGGTCTCTGTCCATAGACAGCCAACTCCATTGCTCTGGGCCCAAGATGAGGCAGCACATTGTAGGGGAAGGACCCAGCAGAGGAAAGCTGCTCAGTTCAGAGTGGGATAAGAAAGCAGAGAGAGAAAGGAAGGTGCTGCAGAAAGAAGAATCCTCCCAGGGCACACCCCCAGTGACCTACTTTCTCTAGCCAAGCCCCATCCGCCTACAGTTGCCACCCACTAAGTCCATTCAAATAGGATGGACCGATTAGGTTACAGCTCCAATACTCTAATCATTTCACCTCTGACTATTCTTGCATTAACAGAAGCTTTGAGGGGACATCTCATATCCAACCCATAACACAGCATGACTATCGATAGATAGATGTTGTTTCAGTGCGGAAAACAGAAAACACTCTAGGTATTTCAAACAGAGGATGATTAAAGACAGGCAACCAGTAGGCTGCAAAATCTCCAGAGGAGTGGGAACTGGGAGTGGCCATTGCACCAATAAGTTGATGGTCATGTACTCCTACCAAAAATCAGTAAGCTGCTGCTGCTCACACAGCAGCCACCACTGTCACCATCCGCACTGCCTCTGACTCCCAGGAAGCTGGGACCAGACACCAAATGTTAGTTGCCATAATTCCTAGATTCCCTCAGTTGCCATAATTCCTAGATTCCCACAAAGCTGGTGACTAGAGAGAATGACACTAACTCTGACTGCCACAATTCACTAAACATGACCTTGTTTATGAGCTCTTACAGTAGAAGGAAGATGGGCTCACCTCACTTCAACTCCCAAAGCTCACAAGAGAGTTTGTAATCAGTTTGTAATCAGCAGAACCTAAGTCCCATTCAGAAAGCCAGCTTCCAGGGAATCTTCAAATTGTGGCTTTTGCTTCTTATCCTTGTGGTACAGGAAGGCTCACAAAGAAAGGTGGGCAAAGATGCCAAGTGCCAAAGGCTCACATCCAAACACTACCCAACACTCATACAAGCATTTCTCCACACTTTTGTACTTTTAGGCAATAACAACTGTCAAAGCATGTGCCCTCCTAACTTACCCTTCATACATATAAAAATCCTCTTACACTCTTCCCCAAATCTGCATAGCTAAACTCAATAGTCATCGCTTCCATCTATAGGTGATAAGCAAGCCCTTTCTAGAATATCCACAATCGATTACTCCTTGGCATCTTATAAGGATTAAATTCTAAAGCTGATCACCACTAACCTTCCCCACATATAAAACAGCAGGAGATGATGAGTGAAGTGAAACTAGACTGTTTAAATTATTATAAAAACATGTACATAACAGGGTAAGCAAGAACAGGAAGATGGCCACTGTGATCTTTGTTCATGTAACTGTCATAAAGTATAATTGGTTATCCATACTTTTTGCCTCTGTGGCCCATTCCATGTTCCTCTAGCTCCTTCAGCCAGGATCTTTACCTGCTGGGAAAAAGCAAAACTATTCCTGAGGGGTCTGAGCCCTTGGCAGTCCTGCCTCAGTTGGATTGCAAGAGTCTTCCATTAAAATTTTTCTCCAGATATGGAAGTACCAGCAACTGACCACTAGATCCCTTAGTTTCCAGATATGTTCTTTACTACATGCTATAGCAACTTTTTTTCCTTCAATAATCAGGACAAATCATCTAAGACAATACAGTAACCCCCCCTGATGATTCAAAGCATGAAAAGCCAAAAATAGCCAGGGTATATTCTCAACTGTCAGTTAAATGTGACCTTCATTGTGTCTTCTGATGGAAGCATTTCTTCCTTGAATAAAGAAACCCTTTGCAGATAAAGGCCCAATTTGCAGAGACAGGAAGTGAGCATTTAAAAGTAATTAGAAGTAATAGAAATGACACTACCACTTCCAATCCTGGGTTTTTAGACCTATGTGTTCTGACTATAGGGTCAGAGATTTGAAATATATTTTACATGTATTCCACAGAACAAAACCCCAGTCTCTCCAGGATTTTCCCAGCTGATGCCATGGCTAAGTCTTCAATAGCCCCTCCACTGTGCTATAAGACCAGGTTCTCCTGGGGAAGGAGATGCATGGAAACACTAGCACATCATGTGAACAGGAGCCCACTGCATCACCTTTAGCGTCAAAAAAACTGGCCCCTGGTCAGAAGCAATGTTCTGTATAAGAGAACAGTAGGTGAATCAAAGGCTTCACTAATGGTATTGGCAGAAGAACTATGGACAGAAAAGTACATAGAACAAGCATCTATTTCACCCAATAAAGGAAAGTTAATTGTCATTTCCTTTATGATGGAAAACATCTACTGTTGTGAAACTGACTGATTCTCCCAGGAAATGTTTCAAATTGGGGCTTGGTCTCTACTCTTGATGGGTTGGTTGGGCACTAAGCATTTGATACTGCATTAATTAGTGAAAGGAAATCTTTGTTGTTAAATCCATAATAAACCTTTAGCCCTGACACCATGGCTACTTTAATTATGAGACTACTGCATAAGCAACAGAGTAGCTATCTAAAGAAAGACGTAGACTGGTACCCAGAGAATGAGTCATCGTAGCCCCTTGATTATTGAGAGCATTTTTTTTCAGTGTGCTGACTTTGGAGTACCCACCTAATCACCAATATCTTCCTACTTCTGCCCAGTCTGAGAGTCTATGCATATAACCCTTCCCCACATCTCCCTCTTATTCCTTCCAAATCTCTGACAATTTACTTCAACCTTTTAAACCTGGGGTCCTGCTAGATAATTAAATCATACAGAAAATAATGTGAATGACGTTTCTCAATTTTACTGAGGATGGAACCTAGTTAGATGCACAAAAATAAGTTAATTATAGATGCATAAAAGATAAGTTCGTTTGTTACATACAATGGATTTTGAAGAGCATAAAGACTAATTCTCTCAAGGAATCCCACTTTCAGGAGTGGTGATCTACCTAAACTAATTGTGAGTCAATATATCTCTCTCCTTGCGGCCATGTCTCTTTCCAAGCAAAGCAGGCAACCAGATGAATTGCTTGAAGTTCTTGCAGTTTTGCCTACTGGGAAGATTTTCCTTTACTGTTCTCCTTGTCTACACCTAACCGGGACTGTAATGCTATAGAGTCCACTTCCAGATGGAGCCATAATAATGTGAAACTGTGAACTAGAGGCGGATTTTTTTTCTTCCTTAATCAATTGGTAACAGGGAATTCCTAAAGAGGCCATATGTATGGCTTGAAGGAAGGGCTATGGACATGAAGGGTGGTAATGCAGACAGAGTGAGCACTGCAAGGAGGAGTCATCTGCTCTTGCAAAGTGCTTATGCCTGAGATCTGGTAGCCCCCAAACATGTATATGCTACTTCCATTCATTGATACAGTGCATGTCCAACTTCATATTTTGGTAGCTCAGATAACCTCAGCTAATTTGGGGCAAACTAAAATCATATGGCCATTTGGTGTCCCAAAATAGACATTCACTCTCCATTAGGGATAAAGGCAAGCCAGAAGTAATTGCTCAAAAGGAGACTGACGACTTATTTGCCACTTAATTGAATTCAATAAATCTACTTAATACCTGATTCACATTAGTCATAGGCCTAAGATCATCATAATCATGAGAGTATTTCAAGCCATGGAACTTAATTCCATCCCCTAATAAGACAATAAAAATGAAGGCCCAAAGAAATACTTGAAAACTCAGGGATCATTTAAAGAATATCTACTGAAGAGCTGACAGTGTTAGTGAAGAAGGAAACAACATGATAAAGGAATGTTTGGAAACAATGGTATATGTTCCATAGCTAGCTCTCCAGAAAAAAAAGGAGCTCTGATTTGAGGCATTTACTGATTTTCATGGCAAAAATTCTCCTACAATGGCAACGTTCAAGCAATGAGCGTGTTATCACTGAAACTGGAGTTAAGAAGAGACACAATTAGTTCTTTCAACCCCAAGAACCAGCTCCGGCAACAGTAAGACTGTGGTGCTTCAAGCAGGAAAGTGGGTCTATCAGGCTAAAAGCTGTTGATGGGTCAAATAAGAGGAACTCGAGAGAGGTAAGTTATAGGTGAGGCTGACCAGACAAGTGTCAATGAAGTTGCTGGGACAGAAGTCTGACTGGAGTGGTTTGAGGAGTGAACAGGACATGAAGATGTTCCTGCAGGGATGGAGACAAACGTATGGAGAAGTCTGGCTGTGAAGGAGACCAGAGAAAAGGGGCCACAGCTGGAGAGAGAAGGCCAAGGAGATGTTTGGCTGGGACAAGTAGCTGTGCATGCTGGTGGGATGACACAGTAGAAAGGGTTGATGGGGCAGAAGACAGAAGGGATGGCTATGAGGGGCAAGTCTCTAAGGGAAGGGAAATTGGTGCACAAGTTGGTGGACTAATCTTTGAGAGGAGGGAGAACATTTTTATTTCCATGAGCAGAGGAAAGGATGATCAGGACAGATGAAAGCAGGTTTGTAGATTCCATTCCCTCCAAGGACTTATCTTCTCAGTGAAGAATAACAGTATTGTCATAGTACCAAGCACTCTGAGAAGAGAGGAGGATATATAAATATGCATCTCACAGTATGGAAAGTCAGCTTACCAAGTAATATTGCAATTACTGGACAGATGCATTTGTTGGAGCCTCTCATATGTGCGGCCTCTTCATTGCCATATTTTAAGACATTTTAAAGTCTTTACTATTGGATTATTAGGGTGATAGGAAGAGGCATTGGTTTAAAAAGAAGAACCATGTATTAGGATTCTCTGGAGGAACAGAATCATCAGGAAGTATGATTATAAAAAGGGGATTTATCAGATTGGCTTACACAACCAGAAGCTGGGTAGTCCACAATGGCCGTCTGCAGCTGGAGAACTGGAAGAATCAACAGCTGTTCAGTCCAAGAGTCAGAAGCCCCAGAACAAGAATGATCAACAGTGCTACCCTAGTCCAAGAGCAAGGTTTCTGGAAACTACCTGGAGAATCACTGTCAGAGTTCGCTTTGGAAGAGTGAAGAAGCGAGAGTCCGATATCCTTAGACGATTGAAGCAGCAATCAAGAACCCATTCAGGAAGGGCTGAGCTCACATCTGTATCTGCTTCCTTGTTCTTCCAACTTTTATTTATCCTATTGGGCGGTGCTGCCCTTGCTTAGGGAGGGTCTCCACTTCAGTTCACTATCCCACATTCCAATCATTCCTGGACCTGCCATCACTGACACACCCAGAGCCTCTTAATCATCGGCATCTCTGAATCCAATCAAGTTGACAATTCAGATTAACCATTACAAACCACATGATCATTTCCAGGTTTTTAACCCAAAGATTTTTTGCTTAAAAATCTTTCCTACTCCTCTGTTGTTCAGTTAAGAGACATTAGGCAATCCTGCAGTTGGTTTTGTGTGATTTGTACTTTGCCAGAAGACACATCTTCTGTAGAATTTCAGCGGTATTGCCACTAGGTTGCACATAATATTCTCTCATAATTAATTTGGCTTCTTTCCTATCTCTAGTTACACCTAAAGTTATGGTGTGTGTGTGTGTGTGTGTGTGTGTGTGTGTGTGTGTGTCTGTTTTATGTTCCTTTATTAGGCTTAGAATTTTCTTTGAAATCCCTACAATTTGGTTTTTATTTGATTATTTTATAATCTACTATTTTATCTTTGAATATTCCTCCTTCCCCAATTCTTTGAATTACAAGTATTTTTAATAGTTTCTGAGATTGAGTACTTCTTTTGTTATTATTTTTGTAATCAAAAACTTAGTTTAAAGCTACACATAATTCCAAGTGTAAGCGCAAAAAAGAAAAAATGGGAGGCAGACCTCGACGGATTCAGAGAAGCTTTCATTCCTTCGCAGAGTCGGGCGTCATTCGGGTCCACTTTCCGGATGGAAAAATGGCCATCAGTTACAGGGGGGATCCTGATTTTATAGGGTAGGAGGAGGAGGATGTAATCATTGTGTACGTGCAGTTTTGACCATCAGGGGCCAGCTGTACAGGTTAAAATTAGATACTGAAGGATGAGTGCTCAAATCTTGCCCAATGTCATTCAGGATTAGGTTGACCTGGGGAAGGTCAAGGTTTAGGGCCTAGCAATCCATATCCACCCTTTTCCCCAGGGCCCATTGTTATCAGGAATGCACTGGGAGAGGTTTAATGGTTGATCAGTCTCCTTTGCCGCTTCTCAAGCTACACCGTCCCTTCATTTTACTTGGGGAGTTATTTTATAGGAATATTATTTTCCATAACCCTTCACCAAGTGCCTCTGAGGTATATATGAAATAGCAACATCTGTATTGTAGAGTTTATAGAATATTTATATTTCATTTTCCTCTTTGATTTAGAGATTTAGGTAACTATTCAATTAATTCACAAGGAATTAAGATTTTTTTGGTTTGTTTTTTCCTTATTTGTTTTGCAGTGTTGGGGACTGAACCCAAGACCTTGTGCATGCCACCACAGAGCTACATCCCTAGCCCACTTGTTTTTTCTTTCAACTAGGAGGAATTACTCAACTTTTTTT